>VZTT01030142.1:0-18596 GCA_013400855.1 Buphagus erythrorhynchus | reverse complement strand
TTTCCTTTTCCTTTTTTTTTTCTCCTGAAGCACAGAGCCGTGCCTGTAAATGCCTCGCCATGCCCAGATATGGCCTGTGCTGGGACCTGTGCCGCTATCTAAAAAAGCCCTGGGCAGATTGATGAGCCTGGGGAACTGGGGAACAACTGCTATAAATAGTGCTCATTCTCAGCTGCCCTTCTGGGGGGACAGGATTAGGTGGCATCTGGGCAGCCAGGAGGCGTGGGACTCGTGACCACCAACCACAGAAGTCACCCAGCAGCTGTAAGGACAGGAGCCATCCCTGCAAAGGCCTTACATAGGCAAGTCAACCCTGGCATTTGGGGGGTCGGATAAAGCCACAGGAGCAAGAATCCAGTGACCTAAAAGCAATCAAGAATAAAGTTCACCGCAACGGCCGGGACAGCGCTTCCAATCTGAGCTGTGACCTGGCATTGGAGACAGGACTTGGCTTTTGGCTTTTCAAGCTGTTTGGTGCAAGCAAAGGAAGGTGTCAGGAGGGAGATGGTGACACGGGAAGCAAAGTGTCACAAGGAGCTGCTGAGATGAAAAGATTGCTGTTCCCTTCTGAGAGGCTGCGGGTTAATTTGCTTGTTAATTTTCTGGCAGCGAGACTATTGGAAGCTCTGATTTAATATTTGTGTTTACTTCAAGTAAACAAATTAACAGAAAAACCCCAAGTCTTAATAATTTAAGACAGCAGCTTGATTGAAGCTAGCAGAAAGTAATGAATCTCATGTGGTCATTTAACTCCCAACCTGACAGGAGGTGGACAGTGCCTGGAGCTCATGGCAGTGGGGATGTAGGGTAACTGGTCCCTAAAAGTGAGGGGTGCTTGTAGCTATGGATTGCAGGAAAGTGAAACAGCTTCTGAAAAAGCAGAGGAAAAGGACTGTGTTGTGCTTGAAGTAAGCTCATCCTTGAATATTTGAAGGGAAAAGATGAAGCAGGGGAGCAGGGAAGGTTTGGCCAAACAGAGGAGGTGGCTGTGCAGGTGATACCTGGAAGGGATGTCCTGAAATGTGTGCAGTGGGAGACTGGGGATAAAATCATGGAGCAACACTGCAGCTTGTCCCTGAGCAGCTCTGCTGTGTGATGGGCACTGGAATGTGCAGGCAGGGTGAGATGGGTATTTATGTCCAGGCTTTGCCCCTTCTGTCCCTCACGGTGTCAGGGCTGTGCTGCACCACTTTACCTTCTTTAAATTAAGCCAGCTTTGTCCTAAAGCCTTGTCTTTGAGACAATAAGATGCACCCGCTAAAATCTATTGTGCCATTTTTGCAAAGCCCAGCAAAAGTCCCCTGTGCACCGTCCCCTCCCTGTCCTCCACGCTCATTTGGCCTATTTGAAACTGAATTTATTCCTGGGAAGGTCCCCATCAATTTGCCTTGCTCTTTTGTTGACAAGTTTATTAAAAACCTGGGCAACTACATATTAAACTTTTATCAGTGTCGAGGAAGAATACGTCCTTTGAGTGGCCACAAAAGTTATGGATTGGGGCTTAATGTTTCTTGTTCCACCATTCAGCTGAGTCAGCGTAACAAATAAAAGCTGCCACTTCTTTTTTTTTCCCTTTCTTGAGAGACAGTTCCCTTAACAGTGTAAGTAACTGTGTCCAGTAATGCAAAAAACGTTTCAGGTCTGGGTAAACATGAGGGTTTTTGTTTCTCTTTGTGCCCGTAAGTCTTTAATAATTTGAATAAGTGATTTAAAATAGGAAAATATGAATCCTGCAGGAAGTTATTGCTTCTTAGCTCTGAACCAATAGTTTTGGTAAAATAACTGTTACTTTATAGTGCTAATATTAAAAAAATTGCTGCAAATTAATAATTGCTGTACTGCAAGTGATGTGTTCTCATCCAGTGTGAGGGTAGGAAGGGGTTGGAGCGCTGTTTGGTTGGGGATGTCCCTTCATGCTGCTGCAATAGGGTATCTTCGCTCTTTTTCTTTAGTCATAAGATGAAACAAAGAGGAGGGCAATATGTTGCACCAAAGATGTTAAAAATAAAGCGTTAGAATTGCATAACCTAGTTCCCGTTTTGCCGTGCAGCTGAGTTTTTAGGAGTTGAAAGAAGCCTGAGAAATAATTGGTGGGAAGGAGTTTAAACTGATATAACAACAGTCAGGCAGGGGGAAAAAAGTGAGCATTGGTGGGACTGAGCCACAATTCTTAAACTCTGCTGTGCAAATAAATAAATAACACAGCATCTTTCTCTGCCTGTCACCGTGTCCAAGGATTTTTTAGTTCTTAAACAGGTTTGCTGGCATAATTTGTCAAGTCCAACAGGGAGGTTTCTGTGTGACAGCCGATCGTTTTTCAGCAGGCACAGTGGTGCACCAGAGCCATCCTGCCGGCTCGGAGCAGCTCCAGAATTAGACAAGAGTTAACATTGCTGTGTGAGGTGGCTCATCCCTCCTGCCCAGGGCATGGCACTGCCCACCAGGGCCCATCCTGTGCCATGCAGGGACAAATCCCTCTGCCTCCAGGAGTTTATCTGCATCACCATTTGCTCCAATTATAACTAATTGGACACATATTGCATTTTCATAGAATCTAATTTTCTATTGATTTTAACGGGACTGCTGGTGTTTTGTACTATTAAGTGGTATCTTGTATCAGTTGCTGTTTAAAAACGCTGAGTGCACTCCCCTGTATGGGATTATGCAGTCAGCACATGTTTTAAAACCTGTTTAATTGTTAGGTCCATAAAATGCACAAACTGTATTAAGGGAGCGGCTTTGTTCTCTTTTGAGAGTGTGAGTAGCAAAACAAAAAAGTCCAACTCCACAACTATTTCCACAGCCAGTTTCAGGAGGTGCAGCTCCCAGAGACCTGCTCAGAGTCTTGTGCTTTGGGAAAAGAGCTTTGGAGGGATCATCTTGATCCCATATAGAGCCAGCCCCCTCCAGGTAAAATGCTCTGCACTGTCGGAACAGAGCAGGTCTGTGCTTGACTGTTATTTTTACAGGAGGCCTAGGACCAAAATTTGGGTCAAGACAGATATAAGGTCACTTTAGATGTTCTGTATAACCAAAGGAATAAGGTGATAACTGTAGGGTTTGGGACTTTATTCCCTATCATAGATATTGCCGTGTACCTTGGCAATACACCCAAATAAAACCAGACTGTCAAATTAGCCATTTCATTTCAGCAAGCACTTATTGAAGCAGGGTGAAAGCAACAGTCCTCTGGTCAGCACTGTTAAAGAAGAGAAGATTTAAAGGAGAGGTTTAGGGGAGGAAGGGAGAGGTGGTGGCCTGGCAAAGAGCATTCCCAGCAATGCACGGGGATGGCTGGCTCAGGGATATTGGATAACAGCAATAATGGTGGAGAAGGCAGATGAAAGGAGATGGAAATAATGTTTTGGGGCAGTTGAGTTACCCCGGGGTGCTGGTGAGTTTGCTGTCAAGTTGCTGCCTTCGCTGCTCATTAGTGAGAGCCACGTTGTGTTTGTTGGAGACAGGTGAGTTCATGAAGGTGTATAAATTAAATAGACACTTTATTAAGTTCAGGTAATAGTTTTGGTTTGAAAGACTGAGTGGCTACTGCAATGTCAGCAACTGCTTTAGTGCACAAAGGAACTGAATGCTTTTTAATTAAGTCAAATAAAATCCAAGCAGAAGGCTCTTGAGCCTTGTCTGGAGTCTACTTTTTGGGTTGAACATCTTTAATTTTAGAAATGTTAATAAAACACAGTCTACTTTTTCCCTGTAATAATATAAGTTCAATTAATATTTGATGTCTGTAAGGAAAAGGATAAAAGCAGGGAGCTTGTATTTTCTGGTTTACAAATGGCACATTGGGCAGAATCCTGCAACTGTGGCATTGATTTAAACATCCTCACAAAGACACCATGCAATAAAGTTGAATCATCTGCAGTATAAGTATGGCTGTTTGGGGGAAAAAATAGCAATGTGAGAGTAGACATTTTCCTGTATTATCAAAAGCCACTTCATTTTGAGGAAATTTCCTCCAATTTAGTAATGTTTGGATGGAAATCAAATAACACATTAGCTTCGGGAAAGGGGGAAAAAAACCTTCCAAAGCTAATTACAAAGGGAATGTGCACTTCATTAAGATAAAGCTGTAGGAAATCAATGTTCTGTATTGTTGTTTTTTCCTTTTGATTGGATTTTAGAATGATAAATTGTTCATGCTTTTGATCTAAAAATGATTTGTTTATTCAGATGAAGAGCAACAGTACTTTGTCTCATTTGGCCTTTTAGCTTATAATGATAATGGCTTGGAGGGCTGCTCATTTCTCAAAAGTGTATTGGACTGGAATAGGCAGGAGATTTCTGGACTCAGAAGGATGGGCCCCATGCAAGGGTTCGTTGTAGGCTAATTCTATTGCATGTTGAATCTTCTGCTTCATTAGGAATATCGACAAATGCTGATAAATTCTTTGGCTTTTCTGTACTGTCTATAACACGTCTTTATTAGAATATTGAGGCTGAAGTGGAAAGATCTGCAAGAGAGGAGATTCTTGTGTTGGGTACTACTGATCCTACTTGCCACAGCACTGGGGCTTTTGCCCATTTTCCTGGATATATCATGGACAGCAAGCCAGCAGCCAGGCACAGGCACCATTCAAGGGTCACCAGGAAAAGCCAGGCATGTGTTTGTTGTGCTGTTTTGGCTTTGATTCACCTCTAGCTCCAGCTCTCACTCAGCATGCCCATGGCTCTGCAGTGCCATCCCACAGCTCCTTTAGGCTTTGCCCAGCTCAGGATGACAGAGGCAGGAGCAGGGCCATGTGCAGGGAGGCACCAGCACCTGCTCCTTCCACACCTTTTCAATGCAAGCCCCAATTTCATGAGGAGATGATTAGACCTGACTTTGCTTTGGGTACAAACCTGACCTTGCTGGTGTTGGTGGAGGTTTTGGGTCTGGTTTGGGTGTGGGTTGTAACATGGGCACAGGCAGGAAGGGAGAGCAGCACTGATCCTGCCTGGCTGTTAGGGTTGGCAAACTCTGCTGGCAGATCCTGCCTGCTGAATCTGGCAGTGCCCAGCAGGCAGAGGTGAACCCTGTCCCTCCTATGTCACAGTGGAGGGGGCCCACAGGGATTTGGAGATGAGCTCTGCCTCACTGGAGAGATCAGGGGCTTTAGCACAGCTCAGACCTCTGACCACATCTGTAATCCATCTGGTTAGGGTGTCTGGTACAGCCCCAGAGCCCAGCCTGGCAGTGCCAGGGCTGGCAAAGACCTGGGCCCTCCCTGCTGGGAGACTACAAGTCCCTGTGGGTTGCAGCCCTCTCCAGCTTTATAACGTGGGCTGCTCTTTCTCAGCTGCTGGGAAAGCCTCACCACCAGAGAGACATCATTAGTTTTGATTAATGGCATCCAGAAGAGAAAACCTAATTTTCTAAAAAGGAAAGCCTTACCCATAACTCACTGTAGAGAATTTAAACAAAATGTTATAGAACATCCACGCCGACTCACATTGATTTCAAATATGTTCCAAGGCACTCCCCAAAGCAAAGCAGGGGGAGTGGGGACAGCTCTGGCCCCCAGCAGAAGGTGCTCAGTGTAACCCCACATTTTTCTCCCACAGTGCTACTTTCAAAGGACTGACCCCAAATCATCAGGGCTGGGACAGTGCACACATACCTGGGGATCAGGCTGTGTTTGAGGTGGTGATGCTCAGCTGTTTGATGCACTCTGTCCCAAAATCCATGTGCCCATCAGGATTTAGCTCTGTACAGCCTCGGTCGCTAATGGCACTTCCACCTGCACCCAATCACCAGGAAATAATTACTTTCCTTTGCCTCCTGTAAGTTACCTAAGGATGGATTTAATACTTCCAGGTCTTCACTGTCGAAGTTTCCATTTAGTTCCTTGGCTTGATTGTCTCTTGAAAAGGTACCTAGAGATAACTTGATTAAATTAATTGTGGAGCTCTTTTTAAAAAGCTATTCTCTCTCCCTTTCTATCCCCATCTCTCTCTCCATTTATTTATAGGCAGCTTAGAGTAACGGGTTTGGGCAGTTAAGTGATCTGCAGTGCTTACCGTGACAATGTGAAGCCTGTAATTCTTTGGGAGATAGAATGCTGGCCCACTTGCAATATTTCTGCATGCAGAGGTTCCAAGCACAGGTGCTTTTCCCTGGTATCATCTTGCAGCATGGTGGGCTGCAAGGGAGAGGGGGGGAAAAGTCACCTTTGCCTTATGACGCATATAAATTCTTTAAATAGGTTATGCACATGGCAATGTGCAATATCTGCGCGTGGCTCCGGGTTAAGGAGGAAAGGCCTGACTTTATTGGCTCCCACTGCAGAAATGATCGGAGCTGCTGTGATTTTTAAATTTGATTTACCGGGTTATTTTTAGCAGTGGGGTGTTCATGCTGCAGGGCTCTCCAGGAGGAATCAACACCCCAGTGCTGAGATGGGAACCATCACAGGAGTGACTTGGACAGCAGTGGTGTAGCAGGGACTGGCTTTCCCCATTTGGGGACAAATTGCCAGATTATGAAATTGCAAGAAAGATAAGCTTTTTTTTTTTCGTTTCCTTTCATTACTCCCTTTTGTTTCCTTTCCACCACTTTCCTGTTGGTTTCTGGTGACAGCAAATACAACCATTGCTTGAGCAAGTCTTAAACCTCCTGAAAATGCTGATTTTAATGCCAGATGAGAAAACACAGGAGGCTACACAGTAGGGAAGCAAAGTTTGCTAACCTCTAAAAAAAGATTTCAGGTGTTCCAGCCTTTTCCCTCCCATATTTCAAGGAGAGCCCTGAGGGGAGAAGAGTTCTGCAGCCTGAGTTCCTTGGCTGTGGGCTGGGCTGGTTGTGGCAGACGACATCTCTGCTGCTGCATGTTAGGTGTCACTTCAGACACCGAAACACAGGGCGTGGAGGAGGACAGCACACCATAAAACACTGAAAGGAAAGGAGGCAGGAGGTGATAATTAAAGCATCTGGATGAAAACAGTAGCTTAACGTTTACTTATGTCACACTGTAATAGCAACGTGGCTCTCAAAACAGACAGAGCCAAATATCAAGTTTAAAAATGCTTCAGGCTGATGGTTACTGCTGCAGACTGTTCCACTGCTGTTCAACCTGCCTCTTTAATTCACACCCGCTCTTCAGCCGTAGCCTCTAAGAAGCTTAAATAAATCCTGACTGCCTGAAAGTGAAGCCATTTGAACCAGTGCAGCATCAGGCAGCAAGTTCAGAAGAGGTCCAGGCAGCTGGGAAAGAAAAGACCCTGAGGAATTCTCTTCTCTGCTGCCACAGCCCATGAGGCCAAATGCTTTGCTAAAGCTGGTAAAATGGAACCAAATCAACTGTTCAATGGATTTGGTCCCCTTCAACCAGCTGTAGCTGTGCATTGATCTCTCAGACGCACCTTGGAGGATGAAACCCTTGAACCCGGCCAGGGCAGCTCAGGTAGAAGACAAATGGCCACTTGAACACTGCTGATAAGGAAATGATGATGATTGGCATCTACAGATCTATCACTCGGGCTCTAAACTGGTGGGCTGAGCCTGAGTCATTATGTGGTTGCCAGTCAATTCTGCCTAACGGAGACCACTCAAGATTGATAATCCCTATCACCCTCCTCCATTGATCTCAGCTGTAACCCAGTGTGTTCCCACTGCAAATGCTGTGCATTTTCATACGTGTTTGCTCATCCCCACCCAGGAGCCCCGTGCCTCAGTGTTTCATCTGCTGCAAGGAAGAATAAAGGTTTTGATCTGAAGTTCCCTCCTTGTGTTTTGTACCACGCGCCGTGATGCTCCTTCCACAGCTCTAGTGAAGAAATGAGCTGTTACAGGGCTACCAGAGCTGGGAAGGGGTTGGGAATACCCAAACTGCAAATATCCACGGTCTGCACTAGCCAACAATGTTTTTTTGCTAATGAGATAAAAGCTGTGCTCCTACAAAACAGTTCCCTGTTTGACTTTGTTGACCTAAAAGACTTGTAAAGTCTCTACCCCGGTCTGGTCCTTATAAGCCCTAATGTTATGCTAATGGAGTTAAAGAAAATCGCTCACTTTCCCGTGTAATAATGATTGGTGGGAAAGTAAGCTGGGCGTCATCCTTTCCTGGCCATCGTAAATCTATAGGGCTCTCACGAGCTATGAATATTGCAGCTTTAATGAGCCATTTGGATGCAAAAGTCTGATGGGAGATTATTCATGTCTTTACTTCTTAACAACACCTGGCCCAAGTTAACCCCTGGCATGAGGGTGTGCAGAGATTTGTCTCTTTTCACATGCTGGAAATTAGGTTTACTTCATTTCACATCCGTGGTCCTTTAGGTACCGTTTAAGTGTTCTTACTCGGGCCAAGAGTATTCATGTGCTTCAAGATAAGGAGTTTGATGGATCTGAGGCTTAACATGCATCTAATATTTATGTCACTGGGTATTTAAAAGGCAAAGACATGAGGAGCAATGTTACTGCAGGACTGCCTTTCCTCAGCTAAAAGGAAAATAGTGCTTACTCGATCCTGCTGGCTCATTTTTCTGCACTTTAACAGTGCCTAAACATCCATGTCGTTATCCTACTGAAGTCTACACTTTTTTTTCCCCCATATACCTGAGCCAGATCAGGCACATTTTCCTTCTTGCCACCAACTGATTTCTTAGGAGCATGTAAAAGAAATTACAGGTTTTGTTTTATAATTTATTTATCTTCAGAACAGCAGCATGCATGTGCATGTGCATTCTAATGATGCACCCAAAAGGGTTTTGGCCTGGCCTCATAGAACACTCGAGTGAGTGCAAAATGCATTTGCTGACGTTTTTGCCTGCAAACAGAGGAAGAGGAGCAGCTCCAACAAATCCCTGTATTAGCATGCAGCCAGTTTGCAGCCATGGGTAGTGAGGGTGCTCGTTGCTTTCTAGTTGAAACCTCACAGCACAGCTCTGCCCCTGGCCCAAGAGCCAAGTGGCCACCATCTGTGTAACTCTTGAGTCACCTCTTGACACGTTGTCTGTCCTGGATGATTAATTGATTTGTAGTTATCCATGCTGGTTTCTGTGCACTACTCAATCCCAGTTCTTAATTCCCATCTCAGAAGCATCAAGCAAAAGCATCTGCTGAGGCAGAAATGTCTGTCCACACAAACCACCTTAACACTGTCGCTGCCAGTCCTGAGATTCCTGAACATCCTTGGGATGAAGGCACAAGGGAGGGGAAATCCTCAGCACAAGTCCCTAATTGCTGGCAGTCTGGGCTGTGAATGATGTTGGGACTCTAGAGGAAAAGGTTGAGTAGAAACAGATGCTTCCAGCAGGTTGTGGCCTGGGTTTCCAAAATACCATGCTCCTCCCGCCTGCTCCCACAATCTGGGTTATTTTCTCTTGTTCCCCAGGGCTGCATCCAATGTAAACAACACCATTATTAACATTCTTCCTTGGTAATGATAATTAAGTTACCAAAAAATGTCAAATGGGGAAGCTGGAGGCATTGCAACTTGAACAAAACCAGGGAATGTAAATGAATTTTTTTTTTGTTAAAGAAGGTTGGTACCCCCAAAGCCACCTTGAATAGCAGGGAAGCTTCCAGTTCTCTGGAAGCAAGAGAAGATATGAATACACAGGGATCCCAAAAGCTGGGCCATGCATTTAAATGCCTAAATGTGGATCCCACCTTCAGGCACCCATGCTTGAAGATTTCTGGCTGTGTTTTTATTGCCTAATTATATCTTTATGGAATGAGAAATTCAGTTCACTTAGCATGGAATTTCTATAACAATACAGCCATTATGGTCTAGTCAAGGAAATATGAAGCCCAAGAAGAAGGCAGCAGGTAGACTTCAGAGGAGCTCTCTAGGGGCTGATAATGTGTAGGAACACAAGTAAGGCATGGGCCAAAACATTGTAATTATCCTCCCCAACAATTTGTGCTTCAGCCCTGCTCATTCCCAAATCCTTCCTGAGGCAACAGCAGGGTTTGGAGCTCGCTGATGTCTGCCCTTTGCAGCCAGGAGCTGCCCGGATCCTGAACCCATCCAAGGTCTGAAAACTGGATCTGCTTCAGTCGATTTCCCACAAAGCACAGCTCTGAGTGGAAGTCTTACCACTGACTGAAAATTCCAGGATCAGGTCTTGGCTAAGTTGTTAGAAACCTTTAACCAATCATCCTTAACTACATCAAATCTAATAGTTTCCCATATCCTCTACGAGGCTGCTCTGATGGCTCACCAGACACTGGTTTCCTGGAAACCCTATTAGCTTTTCAAACAAGGAAATCCTGAGGACTCAGTCCTGCAAACCTTTTGTGCAAATATTAAATAACAGCGAATAATTAGCAAGAATAATCCTTTTTGCTTGACCCTTTTCTGTAATAAAGACCTTTGTCGGCGAATGCAAACGTTATTTTGAGGAGCAATTCATAATCTAGAGCTGCTGAGCACATCAGCCTAAATACACTAATACTCTAACAACCATATTTGTACAGGACTTAAGACAGACAAAAACAGGCACGTTCTCTGTCCCAAAGACCTGAGAGCATTCACTAGTCAAGTGTAGGAAGAGGAGGTGACAAAAGAGGTGACAAAGAAGGGACCCACTTCTGCCTTTGATGCATCTTCAAATGTCTCAGGTGGTGTGATCAGATCAGCTCGATTCTGTCCATGGAGTTTTATCCTGCTCATCCTTTTCCTTCACCTGTTTTTCTTTTATTTATTTATTTTTTTTTTCTGAGAGGGGAGAAAAGAAAGGACAAGCAAGCCAACAGGCAGATAATTGTTCTGTGCTGACAGTTTGTCAAGTGATGGAAGCACAATTTTAGCCAAGAGATCTGCGTTACAGCGGCGAGTGAGCAGAAGTCTCTTCTTTTCCTCCCAGATGGCATTGACATATAGCCTGAAGGGGCTATCAGGATACAAAGCTAAAGATGGTTAAAGACATTAAAAACTGTACAATCTGAGCACCATCTACACCAGGACCATCATCTAGGAAGAAGATTCATCCTGACATATCAGGCAGAATTCAAATCTTCTATTGGTGCTATACAAAGCTGTTGAGCCAAAGGTATTTTTGAGATGGACAAAAAATATATATTCCTGCTACTAACCATGTCTTTTCCAGTAAGTCTTTATTGACAGTTGAAAAGCTATGACCAATAAATGTAGTGATCTGCCTTCCCTTTTCTTTCTGAATGAACAATATCTTCTGCAGGGTTTTATCACTGTGGGCAATGAGTGGCTTGAGCCATTCCTGTCTAACTCCACTTCTCAGCAAGACATTGAATGCATTCTCTTCATCACACTGTTTCCCAGATCCTGCCAGGGCTTTTGTTAATGATAAATATTGCACTCAGGATAAGATTATAAATCTTGCCATAGAATGGAGGGAATTTGAATTCTGCATTCCTTGGATTTGGTGTTAANTCCCCCAAAAGCGATAAAAATGTCAATACATTGACACAACCCCTAATTAAAAATGACTGCCATAATCACGCGTATCATAGCCGTAGGACATCAGTTTGGATTAAACACAAAGAGCAGGATGTGCTGCACATGTTTTCCAAAGGAAGAAAGGGTTGGATGGAGGGTTGGATGATGGGATCTCCTGCACACCCAAGCAAGAGCAGAGCCAGGATCCCTCAGCTCCTACACACAGGCAGCTCCTTCACCGCCCTACCCACTGAGCTGCACGATGGGCAGTGCCTGCACAGGCTGAGCTGTTTGCAGCCAGGAGATGAACCATGGCCACGTGCCCTTTGCTGGCTGAGGTTGGAGCAGACGTCCTTCCCTTTGTGTCTGACGTGGCCAGACAGCAGGCGTGCAGCAGCCTGGCAGCCTCATGCATTACCTCAGCTCCTGCAGCAGTGCTCAGCTGTAGTAGCACCCAGCCTGGGCTGTGGATACCTCCTCCTTTTCCTCACAAGGAATAAAATCCCTCATCTTGGGGTATTCAGCAAGCAGAGGGACAACAGAAAATAGCTTGTCGCTGCTCCATGTAAATTAAATAGTGCAATTGGCCTGCCTGGATTGGATATGGATTTATTGGTTGGATTGATGATCTTTGGGGTCTTTTCCAACCTGAGTGATTCCAAGAGAGACTCCCTATTTTAATGTTCAACTGCTCTCGCCTTATGCTTGTGGTACTGATGTGCACCCAGGGATCTCAGCTGGCTCTAAGCACTTGTCTTTTATTCTACAACACCAAAAATAAACACTGAGATGCTTCATGTAGCCCCGGGGCTGAAAGGTGGGATTGCACCACAGAGCTGGGGCTGAGGAGAAGCAGCATCTGCTACGAGCTGAGTAACCCAGTGATGGGGCAGAGCATGGCCAGTCTTTCTCTGGAAGAAACTCAACACCAAGGGCTTCTTTTCCAATTCCATATGGGATAGTTACTTCACATCTCTTAGCATCCCTGATAAAAATCTGCCTCCAGCTCTTCCTGCACTCCCATCCTATAAATCATTTTGTGCAGATGATTTCTGCTTTCTCCTGCACAGAGGAACAGGAGTAGGGAAAGAGTGAGAAGAGGAGAGATTTGAAACTGTTTCCGAAATATTCCACTGTCCACTATCATGAGCTGATATCCTGCCAGGAGTAAGAGGTGGCCCTGTGCAGCACTCACTCAGGAACAAATTATGAATGATCCTGCAGTCTCTGCTCAGCACAGGGAAAGGAATTAATTTCTATCCCCCTTTCGTGGATCACCTGGAAGGTACAGGCATAATCCATCTTTCCATGGCAAGGATCATGGCCCTGTGAGCCAAAAAAAGCCTGTGAAGGACAAAACCTGGGACAGCCCTTTGAGCTGGGACATCTGTCGGTCACAGAAAGAAGCAGGAAAAGAAAAAAAGGAAAAAAAAAAAAGAAAAAACCACCAAACGACTTCAACTGATGTAGCTGGAGCTAAGCCTGGTGTAGCTTCCTCACTGCATTTTGGGGATGAGCATTTCATTCCCAGCTGCCTTGGAAGTGCTAAAAACTTCACAATGATACCTTTTCATCATTTAAAAACTTCCATTTTGATCTCCAGCCTGCAGTGTCACACCAGATTTAATGTGAGGTGTGAGTAGATTTTCAAGCATAGACAGATTGATTCATGAGTGAATTAATCTGATGCATCTTTTAAATGGAAAACTGACATAATTTTCCATCAGAGACCTGCTAATAAAGCACATTTACTAGGTGAATCCATTTTTTCCTCTACTAAGTGCACTATATAAGGTATAAAAATACCAAATCAATAACCAAAGAGTATATAAAAATGAGACTGACAGATCAGAAACCATGGATGAGCCACCCTTTCCTTGTCTTTTGGGGGGACTCTGTTTCTGCTGCTGAAAGCCACATTTTCACAGTCTTCCCAGGACAGCAAGGCTGCAAAACCCCAGGTGTCCTTGCAAGTCCCAGAGGGGACTGAAAGCAACGAGCCACCTGCTTCCAGGGGTCTGGTGGCATCAGTTCTCCTGCAACTCTCCCTATTTTTAGAAGTAGATAGTTTGAGGGGGTTGGGTTTTTCCTCTTTATTAGTTTTTTTATTATTATTATTGTTGCAGAAGGAACTGTTTAGAAGAAACGTGCCTAAAAGACAAAAGCATCTTCCAGTATATTTGTGCAGGGAGCCTGCCAAGGGAATGTGCACAAACTCTCCTTTTTTATTCTTTAGCTGGAGTACAGCAGCATTATTTCAAAGGAAATGCCTGCACAGTCTTCCCTCTGCAAACACTGCAACCATCATTCCATCAGTGCAATTCTCCCGTGTGAGCTAATTTAGCAAGCGGTTGCTTTGCAGGCTGTGGAGAATTGCCTCTTACCTAATAATTCTGCTAATTTGCTTAACTTTCCCAGATTGCAAATGGTCCTGCTCTGAACAGGCAGCTTTCTAAATGAACCCCCGGACAAGTTCCTGACAAGAGCCAAAGGAAAGGTGGATGGCTCAGGAGGTTAAAGCTCACAGTCTTTTATTTTGACCTTTGGGCTAGCATTCAAATCTGCTTGTTGGGAAAACTGCATTCAGCATGTATTTTCTTCAGGGATTTATGATACCCTTTTGCTTGTAATTATTCTCAGTTGATGTCTTCCATAAATTAAAGAGGCTTCTATTAGCAAGCTCCAGTCCTCTCAATTATCTTGCAAAAGTCTCCTTATTTGTGGCTGGGAGCTACCCCACCAGGATTGCCATCCCTGCAAAGCTCCTGGTCCGTGGCTAGAGGCAGAGAAATAAGGAATGTACACGGGTAATACAAATGTCTGAGCAATCCCAGAAAGAAATGAAAACTGCACTAAAGGTAAATGTCAGACTATTTAAAGACAATGTTAACTATTGATTTTTTAGAGGAGACTACCTCCTCGAAGGATGGCAAGCATGACTTCAGATATAGACGGAGCAACCTAGATGGATGGTGGAGAGAGGGAGGCAAGTGATCTGGGAAGACAGAGATTTTTCCAGAGAGTAAAATGAACCCTTGATGAAGCCTCTGGGATTAAAGAGGTGGCTTAGTTGTTCCACAGCATCCACCCTTCAACCCATTTAAGCACCATGCCTTTTCCAAGAAATGAAGGGCAAAGAAGCACTGATAAGCAATAAAGAGATAAGCAGCAAAGTACTCGTTTCATTGGTGTTTCCCAATGAAAAATGAACCCTCGAGCACACCCAGTGATTTGTTGTCTAAGTAGCAAAGCTCACCCAAGTTCCTGATTTTGCTTCCAGCAGAGATGCTCATTGCTCATTCTCACACCCCGGAGCAGCTCGGACTCATTATCCAGCGCTGGCACTTCCCGCCTGCACTGCCTGTGTGCAGCTCACACACGTTCATATACATTTTATACAGACATGTATATATTCCTGCCTGATGGCCCATGCTGTGATATCCCTGCCAAAGCATCCTGGAGCAGATATTCCTGGCTGCGGGCGCCTGCCTCTGCAGGGAATTGTTCCTTTCAAGCTGCAGTGCAGAGACAATGCTCTACATGGTGCTTTGGGAAAATAGCACGGTAAGAATTTAGTTAGGGGAGTTAAAGGTCTTCCAAGGCTGCATTTTCAAAAAGGGTAACTTCTTATCTCGATGGGGGTTTCGGAATGGGAGGCATGAAGGATCTAATCCAGTGAAGTGTAATGTCAGCGAGGGCAAATTAAGTTTGCATTTGGATACAAACTCTCTTTTAGAGGCAAATTTGGCTGTTGAAAGGAAAATTATTGTTACACATCTACACAGCAAAGGAAATGGGTGATGCTGGGGGGACACTCCTGACCTTAGCAGGTTTTGACATGGGTACAGGAGAGGAACAGACCCTCCCAGTGCCCACTGTTTCCCCTCTACGAGTCATTTGGAGACTTTAGCTTAAGATCCCCACAGGTTTTATAACCCCAGCTCCCTCTCTTTGGCAGCCAGCTCAAGGTGCAGAAAACCCCAGTTCCTAGTAGCTCCTAAACACAGCAGCACAATATGGTATTACTGCCTGGAGTAGCTTTTGGTTTAGATGTATTATTTCAATAAGGAGGTCTTCAGACAGTGTTAAATGACAGATAATATAATTTTTGAATGCGAGGTTCATCTGAATTTTATTTTCTGATGTTTTGACTCATTGACTTGATGTCTCTCTATTATGCACACACCTCTGGAGATGTTGCTGGCAATGATTATGCATAGCATTGAGTTAGTGAATAAAACCACTCCAGGAGCTGCTTTACAGATCACAGTATTGTTTTCCCTATAATTGTCCCACAAACGGCGGAAGTTATATGGAGAGAGCAGCATGCTCTGACAGACTGCATATTTTTGCAGTGTGCATCAAATCTCACTTTGGCCTCTGAGACTTATTTCTGATGGTTCTTGGGGATTTAACTTTAAGACCAATGTATTTTAGTATCCATATACGCTCCACTGTTCATGTCATCCGGCAGCAACTGAGGATGAGCTGTCTCCTTAATATGGATGAGACACCAATTTATCTAAGTTATCACCTCCCAATCTCTCATACATCTCTGCTGTTAACTGCTGTGTTTCTGACATCCATACCTAAACTCTCTACAACTTCTTCTCCTTCAATTGAAACCCTAAGTAATTTTTTGGCTGGAAGTTCTTGATATGTATCTAATGGCTTCTTCATCTCCCGGCTTGAATTCAACCATGAGGTGATGGAATCAGGCTCTGGACACTGCATTTTAAACCCACATCTCTGCATAGATCCATGCAGCACACTAAATCAGGGTGTCTTTCCAGCATCTGAAAATATATGACTGAATTAACATGTGCCAGGCTCTCTTTGAACAGCTCTGCAGCCCCGTTGTGCACAGCCCCAGCACTTGACTGCAGAGTCAGCAGTACTCTCCCCCTTCCTGATGCATTCCCAAGCCAGCAAAACTTAGCCCTACTCCTGGTATTCTCTTTATAGAAGGTCCCAGTGGTATTATGTATCAAATAAAGGTCTCATTACTTAGATTCTGGTTCCTCCATGGCATTGCTCTCATTAATCATTCTGGTTTTCAAGCCTGTGCTACAAACCATTAGAGCTGTCTCGCTTCCCACCCCTAAATTAGAGATTCCCTCCCCTGCCCCTCTGTGCCACAGGAGCCACCAACCCCTTGGGGGCCACTGCTCTGCTGCTGGGCCAGTGCTGGGTGACTGGGGGCCTCTTGGCCATGAGCTCTGGGCTTGAGGCTTACTGCAAAGGGAGGGTATCCTCTTTCTGCCCAGCCTGGAGGTGTTCCCACTGCTAAATACCCCACACTACCAGCTTTGTGCCTTGCAGCATCTCTCTAGATGCAGCCCCCTCCCAGGTGGAAGGGAAAACTCTCTGGTTGTGCCCCAAATCTGTTAATTGAGCCCCTGACTTCCCTCCAAAATTGTTGGTAACAACTGAGGGCAGGGAATCACCTCCTTCTTCCCCATTCCAGTTCCCACTGGGGTTTATTTCCAGGGAGTTCCAAGGTCTGGCACTGACATCACCCCAAAGAGTCACACTCTGCATTTCCCACAGACAGAAATGCAGCAGCCCCCACCCTCTCCCCTGCTCCCACTTCCCACACCCCTGGCCTCGACACTGCTCTTTGCAGTGTGGGATCCAGGGAATTTGCTACTTTCTCCAGGTAATATCTTTTTTAGGACCCCAAACGATTTGCATAAAGCACTGGAATGAGATTCTCTTTGTGCTGAGGATGAAATGCAAAAAGGCAGAAGAGCAAGGGAGAGCACATCCTCCCTCAGCTCTACAAATTCACCAAATCTGATGGTTCATTCATTTTAATTAGGTTTGAAGTCATATATAAGTGTATATATTTATACATGTGAATTCATATAATGATACATAATTAATTTAGAATTTGGCATTTCCGAACAGGTAATTAAAATAGTTCATTGTTGATTAATCACTTGCAAAATAAATTATTAGCAATATCACTGTTAGCATTATGTTTATTGCTACAATTTAGAGAAATTAAGGCAGTTCTCTCACATTAAATTAAACACCAAAGCACAGCTGTAATATACCCCAGACAATATCTACTTACTCAGAGAACAAATGTGATGTGTGCATTACAGCACATTTGCTGGGTCATACATCTTGGATGGCCTCTTCATGTCACCACCAGAAACCCAATCCCGACACACAGATGATTCCTGTCTCTTTCTGTAAACATAAAAACAGGATCTGCTGGACTTTAGCACTGGCTCTGCACTGCAGCATGCTCCAGGCAGCTCAGACCTGCCTGGGATGGAGAAAGGCTCTGCAGCAAGAAAACCTGGGCCAGGGGAGTGGGGAGCTAAGGGGGGTATGAAGGGCCACATCCAATTCACAGAGTCATAGAATGGGCTGGGTTGGGAAGGACTCTAAGGATCATCCCATTCAACCCCCCCAAAAACTATTAGTGGGAAAGAAAATCAAATTCTTCACTCCTCAGCAGGACCCTGGGTCACTGTTATGAGCCAGACTATAGCCAAATTGCACAGAAATGGGATAAATCTCAGCCTGACTCAACGAGGTGCTAAAGGTTTCAACAGATCATTTCAGTAAAAGCTGAATTTAATTTTAAGCAGCTCTCTGCTGGGGTGGGAAGAGATTTTGTCCTGTGGGGAAATAGGTATCCCTTGCTTTTGACAAGTGTTTTGTCTGGAGGGCATTCAGCCTGGAGTTTAAGGAAGCAATAGGGAGAAGCCAGTAGAGATGAAGAGGACACAGATCACCTCATGACATATTTTCTGGATCTGTCTCTCCGTGGTTTTATAGCTATGGGAAATAATCCATAATTAGGTGTATAAAATAGCTCTCTGATCTCTGCTTCTGGCCCAAAAGAGCACAAAATTGATAACTCAATTATCGCTGCTGGAAATACAAATAAATTAAAAGCACCTGGTAGGAGGAACTCTAAGGGAGGGACACCCATGCAGCAGGGTGGATGTTGCTCTTCAGTTGGGAGCTCATGGGCAATTAAAGCCCTGGGGCTGGAGCAGGGCTGGGGACAGGCTGGGATTGTGTCCATGGGTAATCCCCAAACTTTGTGCCAAAG
This sequence comes from Buphagus erythrorhynchus, assembly GCA_013400855.1. Lineage (NCBI taxonomy): Eukaryota > Metazoa > Chordata > Aves > Passeriformes > Sturnidae > Buphagus > Buphagus erythrorhynchus. The sequence continues at coordinate 164 of VZTT01030142.1, read as the reverse complement.
CCATCCATCAGTGCAAGGCTGATACCACCCTCTCAAACCAGAAATGAAATCAGGGGGAGAGCTTTGAAATTAGTAACACTCTTCTGGAAGAGAGGGACCCGTGGAATGACCAGTGAGCTTATCTTGGTTATGGAGTGAGGGAAAGCTGGGCTGGGTTTTAACAG
>VZTT01030093.1:105999-116952 GCA_013400855.1 Buphagus erythrorhynchus | reverse complement strand
GGGATGGGGATGGGGATGGGGATGGGGATGGGGATGGGGATGGGGATGGGGATGGGACTGGAGATGGGGATGGGGATGGGGATGGGGATAGGACTGGGGATGGAGATGGGGATGGATCTGGTACTGGGCTGGAGCTGGGGCTGGAGCCGGGGCTGTCCTGCCCCCCTCACGGTCTGCGGAGGGAATCAACCCCTGGCTGAGCAGCGCGGCTCCCAAGGTGCGGCAGTCTGGGATCTCTGCTTGTTGGTGTTGGCATCCACTTCTGCACCCTCTGCAGCCTCCCTGGGGCTACCGGAGGGCACCTGTGGCTACCGGAGGGCACCTGTGGCTGCCGGGGTAGGGGCTCTGCAGCCAGAGCAGCTGGTGTTCCCTGTGAGAGCCCCCCGAAATAAGGGTTGGCACCTGGTGCCAAGTGCTGTGTGACAGTGACATGTGTCAGTGCTCCTCCAGAGCAGCCCCCAAACACAGAGCTGTGTGTGAGACCCCAAGGGACCCACCCACAGGGCAAAGCCTGGCTCATCCAGTGCCATCAAATCCACCGGGATGCTTTAGGCTGGTCCCCTACACACCCAGCAGCTCCTTCCATTGCTCAGGTTCCTTGAGGGTGGCACCAGGAGAACGGGCTTTGGGGATGGTCAAAGCATGGAAATGTGTTTGGTCTGGTGCATCTGCACAGATCCCATCCAGCACTCATGTCAGTCACACCTGACCTCCCACACTCGGCAGGCACAAGGCAGAAGATTCCCAGCTCCAAGACATCCTCTGACCCAGACACTTGTTCAGTCTCTGTCATTCTCCATTTCCTGGAGCTGTACATTGGAAAAANCAGACACTTGTTCAGTCTCTGTCATTCTCCATTTCCTGGAGCCAGACACTTGTTCAGTCTCTGTCATTCTCCATTTCCTGGACTGTACATTGGAAAAAGCAGGGCCACGAGAGTCTGGAGAGGGTTCCCCGTCCCTCTTCCATAATACCTCAAGTGAGAGTTTGTGGGGTCCAGAGACAGGGGCATCTGGGAAACGGGTCACAAATATTGACTACAATGGGTACGGTCCTGCATTTTTAGGCAAAATGGGAGGGAAGAAAATTATAGGGACAGGAAATAGAATAAAAATAGAAACACATATTCTTACTCTGATTAAAAGAATCTGTCTGATTAAATCAAACTCCAAGATCTCTTTATCCTGAGAGAGACACAATTATCAAATTATCAGAAATAATGTTTGCAGAGACATTTCAAATCCCATATGAAACACTGAAGACTGGGCAAGGCTATTCCAAAAGCAGAAGTGGAAAATTTTATGGACTCTTGTCAAGGGTAGCTGTGGTTATATTTATGTATTTAATGCCAGGTGCCACAGCCTCCTAATGTTCCCATTATGTAACACTTATTCCTGGGATTCTTCTGGTTCCTATTTTTCTCTTGTTGCTCTAAGAATTAATTTTTTTTTTTTTAATTTTCTAGTGTTTGAAACAGAAGACTGTTTTGCCTGCATTTAAGGGTATGTGGTGCAGATCCTAGAGTCACATGAAGGTCCATGGGAGTGTTGGAGGGCACAAAGCCCTAAAAGGGCTCCTGTTAAGATACAACAGAGCAAACACGTGTGTCATTAAGCCTGTTTATATAGTTCATGGACACATTATTTAATCCTGCTAGTGAATAAATCTAGCACTGCCTAGAGCAGGCCAAACCTGTCCCAAAGCCAGGTTAGTGGTCTTTCCCTCCTCTCTTCTGCAATGTCTGGTTCAAAGGTTAATTTATTTCATCTCAGTAGCTTCTGTTTCTGAAATGTTTACACCATATGTGATCCTAACCCCAGCCAGTGCCAAAACCAGCACACCATGGTACATTTAGACAGGTACTGTATTCTCTTCTTTGCTCTTCTGTTTGCAATGTTGTGATGTTTGTCAAGCACTTTAGGATCCTCAGATATTGGGATACACAGTTGCTGATCCTAATAACGATTTCATACACAGATCCCAGTCCAAAAGTATCTGTCTTCAACAGGTATGAGCAGAATGGTGTACACAACTCTGATAAAGCCTCTTTGATGGTATAAAGATGATGAGTTGTTTTTTGTATTTCTTTTTTTTTTTTTTGGTCTGGAACCCTCTCATCTAATCACATTAGGATTCAGTTTCTGGTTTTTATGGTCGTCCCATTACTTCTCTCATCCCATGTGGTTCTAATTAATTAAATAGATAAAGTGTGTTCTGCCTGGATTTTTGGCACATTATCCTTTGAAAGCATGATGTTAAAAGCAGAGCAAACTTTCTGTGAAAACACAGCAGCTGAGAGCCTCCATGTTTTCTCACATCAGACTAGAGCTTGTCTGAGATAAAATACATTGTTTTCATAAATTTTCTTAGGCTCTCTGTCACTGTGGCAGTGAAATGGCATAATAGCTATGCTGTCTGGCAGAAAATGTACTGAGAGCCATGGACTAAATTTTGTTGTATTTCTTGAGGAAAGTTGAGGAAAGTTGATGAAGTAGGGGTCAAAGATCTCCACATTTACAAAGTGTAAATGATAGAATTTAGGTGCATGATTCATCACTGTCTGGTCAATGGCTGGTAAAAAACAGTGCATTAAAAAAAACCTTTTTTTTTTTTGTTGTATTTTATGTGTTATGGATGTTCTTCAACATGTTCAGGGGGAAAGCCTCTTCTTCAGGACAAGCTGGTTCACATCTCTGAAATTTCCTGCTGGCAAGTAAATGGATGTTCACATCACCTTTAGTCAAAGCATGAGAATGGATTCCTCTGTTACTTGCAGACTATATTAGCAATTGCTTCGGGTGCAGGGGTGTGACTGAAGCCAGGAATTCTTCTAAATTCCTGGTCTGAATGGAAACTCCCACTGTGCCAGCTCCCTGTCAGTGATCCCTGGGTGTTCATTCTCCTCCCACCCTTTTCCACCACTGTCCTGGCATGCCCTGAGCACGCCCTGAGCCCTGGTGCTTTCAGGCACCCAGTGAATCTGGTGCTTGCACTTCATCCCTGGTGGAGAATCCCTCAAAGGAGGGGTGCACATGGCTTGACACCTCCCTAATCTGTGACCAGGCCATTCTCTTCTCCTGCTCAGTGCCTTTGTGCTTGCTGAATACTGATGTTGCAGAAGACAGGCAGATTTAAATATGTTTCTAAACATATATTTTGCACAGTTTCAAATTTTCCTCATGTGATCAGTGCAGAAATTGTGAAAGCACGTCAGTGCTTTTGAAATACTGCACAATTAAATGAACATAAGCTGCATGCCAGGATTTCCACTAGGGGAAAACTGCTGCAAGGTGTCTCAGCAGGTTTTGTAGTCTGTCCCTGCACTCTACAGTGGCATTAGCCATGACTGAAATCTATCTTGATTAGCAGTGAATGTTAACTGGAGAGGTAAATGTTAACAGCCAAGAGTTTTAATCCAACATACACAGTCTGACATTCATCTAGAGCTAATAAGCAAAAATTGAATATTTTATCAATCAGATTGCATTCAAAGTAGGACTGATCATTAAATGGAAAACCTACAAGATTAAGCCTATTAGTAGGAGCAATGAGTGAATGTAAACACTGACATTCTGAGCACACACACAGAGCCACAGCACAAGAACAGAACAAGGGTCTGACTACCATGGTGCAGCCAGGTCTGCAGCTACCTGGGGATGGGGGCAAGGATCATGGGGACCCCCAAGAGAGGGTGACAGCCCAGGCTTGTCCCACCCCCAGGCAGGAGCAGCACCCAAAATTAGGTCCTAATTGATGCCATGATTATTAAATACAAGTGCACAAATTTTTAGAAGAAAATAATTTTAGTTTCTTATTATTATCATCTGTCTATGTGGACATAAGGATCTTCCTGGTCAAAAGGGTATAGAGGCAGCTTCCCATTCAGTGGAGGAGGGCTGTGTAGGCTCTTACACTACAAGGAGTCAGTCACATGTCCCTTCATTAGATCTCACAGAGAAGCCATTCATCAAGACTGCTTGTGTAATGAAACCCCAAGAAGGAGTAGAAGAAAACTGATGTGATGTCTCAAAGCATTCCAGCTATCCTACTTCATAGTCTCTGGTTTCTTTTCCATCTGTTTGTCCCAATGAGCCCACTTTTACAGATCTGTGACTGGTGTAACCACCATTCTGATGGAAGGATTAAAAATGATAATGGTAATCATGCAAATATATGCATACTTACTAATATAACCAACAAAGAAAAAGCAGGGAAAAACCCTTAAACTAACATAAATTAATTCCCCAATGTCAAGCTCATCCTTGCACTGTGCTAATCTCTTCCTGGCAATTAGCTACAGTTCAGGCTGATCCAATTTCCTATTGCTTCTCTTTTTTTGCAAAATTTTCCTCCAAAAGAAATCCATTTTCAGGTTTGTGGTGGTGTTCACTATTGTTATTAGCATAAATACCTGAGTGCAGAGGTGCCTGGCACTGCCGTGGCATCTGGGATGTGGACTTGTACCAGTTTCTAAAGACACTTTGAGTTTGTTCATGGGCAGTGTCAGTTCCTGCTATGCAGAATTCCTGGGGGATGGGTCCACAGGTCACCAATACAGGCAAGGATAATGACAGAATGGAAAGCAAGGTTTTATGTAGATGTAAAGGAGTTAGAAAAGTTAAAGTACCTTAGAAGGTACCATATTGCTGCTTCAGACAGAGACAGACTTAAGGACAGACTTAATCAAAGGTTGTTGCTCAAAAATAATCAGTGTTTTTAAAGTAGTGACCAGAACACATGTTCTGAACTGAAAACCAACAGTCTTTGCTATGTAATGCCTATTTTTTTTACTGACCCTTGTTTAGAATCTATTTGAGCTCAGTTCTTTTTCTCTTGAACGAGATGAGCAAAAGCTAAAGATGCAAAGCAGATGGGAGCAGTGAAATTCCAGCTCCTTCCTCTAAACAGTGTTCCTGTGCAAATGCACTGACATACTTCAGAACACATGAGGAAATGAAACACTTTCATCCCTTCAACAAAAAATCTACCATGTCCTTCACCAATAACCTAATCTGCAGAGTTCCTAAAGAGACAAGTTATGCCTCTCAGTCATGCCAAATGTTTCCTTGTGAATAATGGCTGGTGACATTTTATTTTCTCTTGATCATGATGGTCCTGCTGCTTTGCATCTATGGAAGTCACAGCACTCTGTTTCCATCTGTCACTTGAAAGATAGCCCCCTTCCAGTCTGTCCACTACCAGCCTTCATTATTAATTCATTGCTGATTTGTTTCACCTTTATGGGAGTCAAAAGAAGCTCCTAGGTTTGCATTCCTCTGATTCCTCATTCTTTTTATCTTCCCCCCATGTTTCTTCTGCCTCACTCCCTAATTTTTAGCTGTGGTGAAATAGCCCATCATCAGTAGCAAACCTGTTTTTTCCTGAAGGAAAAAACATAGAGGAAGATATTCCAGAAGCTCCTGCAGTGCAAACTTGAGAAATAATTAAAGTAATGAGCAACAGGACACAGGCTATCATGTATTGATAAGGAGGTTATTGTGCACGTATTAGGTAGTACAATGTGTGTACATGGTAATGCTGCTGTGAGTAGTGGGGAGATGTTTTTCCCTACACATTTCCACAGACCAAGCTGGCCTTGTATAAATTGGAATGGCTTCAGTGAAAAGCCCTGAAAATAATTAATAGATTAGGAAATATGCTTGCTAGTGAAAAATCTAAATTTAAAGAGGAGAAGGTTAAGAGGTTATAATTTTTACAGATGGGATTAATTTCATCTTATGCTGCTCATCTACAGTGACTCTCAAGATCCCTTCTCTGGGCCATGGGAGGGACAGGTAACTCTAGAGACTGATTTATACTGTACTGGAGTAGTTAATCAAGACAGGCAGGACAAGTTTTCTCCTGAGATTCCTGGCTCCCTCAAATGACACTTAATTGACTTGGATCGAATAAACTTTCAGATTATTAGAACCAGTGAACTCAGTCCCACCCCAGATATGTGCTTGGGGAGCAAAGAGCTACTCTATAGTTCTCCAGTGAAGGTGACAGAAGTGCTAACTAATACTTCTAACTTAGGAGAAAGGGAGAAATCAACACAAAATTTCCCTGGAAACTTACCCCTGGGTTTATTTTGTACTGACCATAGGATCTTTGCCCCTGAGAAGCAGCAGGAGGCTGTGAGTTCAAGATGCCCTGGCTCCTTGCTCCTCCAGGAAGGCTGGGACTACCTTGCAAAGGTCTGTGTTGTTCTGCTCATCCCCAGTGCCCCTCAGTGCCCTGGGACAGAGCTGAAACACCTTCCTGGGTGGGCACAAAGGATCCTTTAGCATGGGAAGGCTTTTTAATGTCATTGCACAGATTTTATACACCCACAGACACAAGCAACACGAGCTGTGGGCTGGACCAGAATCAAGTTTTTATCTTATAATTGCCCTTTGCACTCTGTGTATTCTCACAATCCCAGCATTGCCAAGTGCTGATTTTAATCCAAATCTTTCTGTGCTAAGTCTTCTGAGGACAGGGCTTGATCTTGTTCTCTGAGGCTTGGTTTAGATCTTCCATGCACATGTTATTTTTTTATTCTATATACAGTTTTCATTCTTTTCAGGCCTAAACCTCCTCCAAAATCTTTAATTACCCTATAAATTCCAAAGTGCAGCTCCTCATCAAATTATCCTTGTATACTTCTTCCTTTAACTCATTTCCATAAACACAAACCTCCTCTAAACAATTTAAAAATTACATATGTATCCTCTTGCTAGATGTACAATAGTTTAAAATTCATAGAATCTGGATCTGACAATAAGCAAGGCTTTTCATATTTATGGTATTTTTATTCTCTCGACATTTTTAGGGCTATCTTTGCTTGTTGTCTGCCATTTTATAGGTGTTTCCTTTTGAAGTGCTTGTTCACCTTGATAACCAACTTGCAAAAGTGCTTTGTTTTGCACTTCTTTGTTTTAGCACTTCTGTATTGGGCAGCTAAGATCACACATAAGTCTCTTTGTTTTCTGCAAAATGAGGCTGCTGTATTCATTTTATGCTTACACATCTCCTGTTGAAGCCAATCTTCTAGTTTCAATATAATAAAAATGAGTTTAGATACATCAGGATTTTAACTACTGTCCCATACAGGCACTGAACAATAGTTTTCAAATTGAAATATTATCTTCAATCTTCTCTCACATTTCTCATGATCAGTATTTTGGTTTCATGAGGTAGCCAACACATAGTTAATGTGGCTTGTATTTTAGAAATAGCAGATTTTAGAGTAGATCAGTACCAAACAGGGTATTTTAGAGTGCTGCTACTTTACAGATGTGATCAAGCAGCCAGACAGCATCAGGGCCCCTTGTTTTGTCCCATTCCTCAGCTCAAGGATGTATAATTTCTTGATGCTGGTGACTGCAATGAATGGAATTGCCAGGGCCAAGGACAACTTTGACTATTTTACCTAAAGACCTCACATGGTCCTGGCTCTATCTTCATGAACTAGATCCTTGAACCAGAATATCACCTAGAATGTAGAATATGTGGATATTCTGATATTCATCTAGGTTGCAATGCAAAAAGAGAAGCTTGTCATGGTCAATAGGGTCAATACCTGACCCTACTGTCTGCAGGCTTGGGGGAAGAATTCCAGTGATCCTCTATCTTCTGACAATTTTCATTTCATGGCAGATGGCAAAAAAAATAAAAAAAAATCAAGGTGAGTCTGCTGCATTTCTTCTTCTGGGATTAAAGTCTTGGTCCTGAGCCACTGTGTGCATTTTTCTGATGGACTCCTTTCTGCATGCAGTGGCCATTGCTTCCCCTCATGCCTGTCTAGGAAATGGCTGATACCTGATGGGGATGTGTCAGGTATTTGGAACTCTTTGTGTACAAGCACATGGCAGTAGGGTACTCTGACGGGCTATTTCCATCCACTTTCCTAGTTCAGACACTGTTTTATTTCAGATCTTAGAATTGTAGAATATCCTGAGTTGGAAGGGACCCACAAGGCTCCATCTGCTGGCCCTGCAAAAAACAGCCCCAAGAATCCCACCATGTACCTGAGAGCATTGTCTAATGTTCCACCAAAACTCCAAATGATGCCATGGGATCAGACCATGCACTGATTTGGGTCTGTACTCTTTTTGAAGTCTTGCCTGCTTCCCTAACATCCTTTTGGTTTGCCTTGGTTTGCGTTATTTAGTTCTGGTTCCACATTATTGACATTCTCTCCTTTTGCTGTGTGAGCCTGAACCCCTTCATTCTTTACTCCCATCCCCTGTATGAATCTGCAACATAAGCACAGTGGCTGGAAAACTGCTGTGGCATTTTTCTGGGAACAGTGACACTCCTTCCTGCCCTTGTACCTGTGGTTTGTTCAGCTGAGGGGTGATTCACCCACCTTGTCTCCACCACTTTGGAGATAGGTCACAAAGTGAGTTTCATTGTTTGGATGTTTTTAGTCTTGCAGACTGTGGTGGGAGGGGCTGGTTTGCCTGCAGCTTCTGCCACATATTTTTGCTTGACATGTTGCTGATCACTGATATATTTTGCAATCTTGTTCTGGTAACTGTCAAGAGTCAGTGGAGCAATTCCTGCTGGTGTCAGGGACTGCTTTCTGAAAACCCCTGTTATGGTTTTTATTGCTATTCTAAAACAATTGGGTTTTGCTTTTCAGGTATGATTTTAAATGAAAAGAACCTTAACGTGTGCAAGCAGACAGACATTTTTCTAAGTCACAGTACTTTCTGGAACTGGTACCTGTTCAGAAATACCTGGACAAAGGTATGAGAAATATCTCATCTGGTAATTCTTTTGACAATTAAGTATGACTTTTAGTCTATGTCAGTCAAGTGAAGCAATTAAAGCAGTTCTATCAGTCAAGTTTTCTGAATTCACAGTCATAAATGCCTTAGCATTGAGGTAAGATTTTAATAAACCAAGTGTATTTGCATACTTTCATACTTGAAGAATGTGTATAGACAACACTGGAAAGAACTGGCCTTTTCAATATTGGTTAGTGATTTCAAATACCTTGAGTTCATTAGAAAAGTCAGCCTTTCACCTGGGATTGACTGACCAATGAAAATAGTAGAGATAAGCAAAGTAAACACACTAGGATTAATTAGCAAATATACGTGGTATTTTGTATTTCTGAAAAAAATCCTGACATTTTCATGTCAGGCTCTGGGATTGTACATTATACAACCACGAGGCTTGCTTAATGAAGGAAGGTATTCTGACATGAGATACTTTGATGTGCCTGTATCTTTTAAACTAAAATAGCCACATCCCCATGAACACTGGCTTTTGCCATTATAAAATACCATTCTCTTGAGAAGCAGGTATAGCTTTCCCCCTGAACCAGGTGTTGCACAGCATGGAATAGCACAGCTTCTGGAGATCACTGTGCATAAAACCCTCTTCTAGGTTCAGCACCTCTGCAAACTGTATTGCAGAGCTGGGCTGGCCAGCAGTGCCTGTATTTACTCAGGCTGATCAAAAGGTCAGAGATAAATTGACCTTTAAACCCATGCAGGCTTCATATGAGCTCTGTGTTGGTGGAGGGCCATGCCTTAAACCACAACAGACCTCTACCAGGAGACTCTGCTCTGCCTAAAAGTTTGACTTTTCTCTCCCAAATTATTGTCTGGAATTTTCTATAGCTGCTTTCCCTTTGTGCAATTCTTTGTAAACTGCTGCCACCTTCTAAACTGGATTGTGAAATTTCGTTGTCTAGTTGTCATCTAGTGGTGATATGGCAGTGCTGCTGAGCCTACATCCACAGTAGTTTGCAGCTCCTGAGGAAGAGGTGGCAGATGTACAAGACTTTGGCAGTGAACAGCATACAGGGTGTGTAAAGCTAACATGAAAGACTTTATGGTGGCAGGAACACAAATACTGGCACCTCTACATGTACTGTAGAGCAGTGTAGGTAGTGACATTTAATTGATCCAGATGTGGAATATGGTCATGACAGCTGTTCAGTGTTTATTGATTTCTTCATTAGGAGTAGCTGTAATTTGTCTTCCCTCCTCTCTAAAAAGTGGTGATGAAAACAGCCTATGCAAGGTGTCCTGAGCTCCAGATGAGAGTTGACCAACAACTGCAGAAACAGGCATGGCACCAGCGAATGGGACATGCTCTAATAATGCCAAGCACAGGGAGATGGAAATTTAACCAAACCAACCCAACCATTCCAACTTCCAACCCAAACCATTCTACGATTCCACAGACCCAGTGCACTGTTCCTCTGTGGATAATCTTGCAGGCAAGCAGTAAATTTTATGTGGCCAGGACACTCACTTTTGGATTTGAGGACCTTCTTAAACTTGGAGACATTGGAACCTTTTAAGATGCATTCATGATAATTCTTCCCCAAATAACCAAGGCTAGATAATCATAGAATCATTTAGGTTGAAAAAGACCTCTTATAATCATCAAGTCCAACTGTTCATGTGCTGTAATGGACAGAAACTGTATCATTTCTAAAAAACAGTTTCTAACATTCGTAGCCTGCCTTCATCATTCTACCAACAGTAAAGTGCATCCTGAACAAGAGCCTGATAATGGTCTTGCTTGTTGGCCACCAAATAATCTCATTCTGAATTCTGAGGGCTCCAACCCTGGCCAGGAGAAATCTCCACTCCTGCCTTTGGCACGGGGAGCACTGCCCATGAGTCAGGGGGGGTGATCCCCCAGGAGAGGTGCCTGAGCTCTGGAGGAAAGTCACCATCACTCCCATCTCCAAAAAGGGCAGCAAGGAGGATCCAGGAAACCACAAGCCTGTCAGCTTCACCTTCATCCTCAGGAAGGTGATAGAACAACTCACCCTGGATGTCATCTCTAAGCCTGAGGAATCACCACAGGTCAGTCAAAGGTGATGGTGCAACACCAGTAGTCAGTGAAGCTGCCCAGAATCCTCCTGGATTGGGATCTCAGCGCTGCAGTGCTTTAGCAGGGGCATACACACAGCAAAGTTCACCCAGGGAAGGACTGGGA
>VZTT01030093.1:88282-100727 GCA_013400855.1 Buphagus erythrorhynchus | reverse complement strand
CTAAAAGAAAAACAATTTTGTTGAAGCTCCAGTAATCTCTTTGTCAATGCTCTAAAGGGGAACAAAATAAGAGTTGGGAAAATCTGCATTTAAAAAAAAATTCAACCATAAAAAGCCCAGATGGAAAGAGCAAACACAGACATGAGGTTTCTCATGGGATCAACCTGAACCCTTTTCTACAAAACATTGTCTGGAATATTCATTTGGCTCCAACAAGTGACCCCTGAGGTGGCCACAGAGAGCTGAGTTTGAGCAGCCAGCTGAGGGGCTCGGGAGGATTTGGGCACCAAGTGATGTTTCCCAGGAAAATGATGGGTGATTCAGGTCACCTGCTTGCTAAGGTTTGTCCATCTTGAAATAATGGTGAAACATAGCTGCTTTCTAAGAGCAGTGGTGAGGGTCTAGTAGAGGTCTTTGCTCTTCTCCAAGCTTTCAGAAATGGTAGAGGGCTGTGAGGCTGAAGAGAGATCTGTGAAACAGAGCCTTGTTTTGTGCATGTATGTACATATACATACACACAGGAATATGGCACAAAGACCAAGAGTTCCTACTTCTAATAGTACCAAACTGCATCTTGGTAAAGCTGTGGGGCTGATTGCCCTTTTGAGTGCTTGAGTTCTGCAAAAGCATTTTTAGGACGTTTTCAAAGAACAAAGCAGAAAGTGAGAATGTAAATTCAATGCTTCAATACTATTAGTGTAAGTTCTTCAAATCTAATTTCTAATTCACTCAGACACCTACCTGGGACATTTTCAGCCTCACAGTTTTAGATAAAAGTCTCTCTGACCAGCAGAGGTTGTCTCTGCCTTTCCTACAGGGACTACCTGGGAATGTACATCTGCAGAAAACTCAGCAAACTCAAGTGCAAAGAGCAGTTTCATATTTCTGCAAATGCTGAGAGCCTGCTTAGCTCACTCAGACTGCACTGCATTTACTGACAACTGCTCTGGTGATTTTACTCCTCACTTATGCACAGTTTCTGTGGGAAAACATGATCACCCAAGACACTGGAGACTCATTACAGACTCTCATCCACTCAAATAAGGGGTTTTGATCTCCACCTGTTACAGAGTTGATGACTGAACATTTCAGGGTAGAGGATTCAGCTCCAAAAATTATTTTGGAGGCAGAACTAGATCCAGCAAGTCAGAGGCTCTAGTGCTTAGGGTAGGGAGCTGGGGTAATTAATCCTGGCACACAACCTACTGCAGCTCCCCAGATTAATCTTTTTTATACAGTGATTGACTACAGTACAAAATATCTGTGGAACCCTCCGTTATTTTTATGTCTGAAAAACCTCAAAATAATGGAAAATTATCAAGTCTTGAGATCCATGTAGAGCTTGGAATACCAATTGTTCATCTAAATGAAAACAGCTGTAAGTCAGGATCTGCTCTTTAATTCTTTCAAGAATAAAAGATCATGTAAATATATGTAGATTAGCTGGGAATATGATTAACTTCTTTTAATATTTCATGGGATGCACTGCTGGTTAACATCTAAAGGAAGTATTAATTCTGACTCAGACAAATGATAGATGTCCTTTTGTCTTTTCATACACGTTTTTGATTCCTTGACCTTTTCTGAATGGTCTATTAGGAAAAAAAAAAAGGCAGAACAAAACACTTCAATATATCATTCTTGGTCCAAGCCAAACAAGATTACTTATTCTTCTTAATTCCTTAATGAACTCTGAATTTTCTTATCTTGATACACAAAGCATCCTTTTTGTATAGAACCACAGGAACCATTTTCAGTGCATTAAACTGCTTAGTAACATAGTTTGCAGTCTACTGGTGATTGTTCTCTCTCTTTTAAACAATAAATAGAAGTTGTGACCCTTTCCTTCCAAAATAAAATGAATAGACTCAGAATTTGGATTTCCAATCAGCTTCCTTGTGTACAAGTTTGCAACACAGCGAACTTAACTGGGCTGTTCATTTCCATCAGTCTGCTGCACTTTTGTAAGAATATCAGGCTCACTACCTGTTAGCCATACTGTAATCTATCTTAGAAGGATGTCAGCTCCTTGTCTTTCAAATAATTACGGTCAAAGAAAGCAAGGCACACCCTCCCTCCCCCTCCTTACAGCAGCTTTTTAAATTGCATTTGAATTTTTCAAAAATATTTATGGCCCAAGTCAGAGGAAAAATGCTCTGCTAAGCAGAAACGCGTTTTGTAGAGGGTTTAATCCTGCTTCAGGCAATTTCTTTACGGAGCTACTGTCTCTAAACTAGTAGAACCTGACACTGAAAAAGCACTCGCCCACAGGAGGGAGCTCAGGGGCTTCTCTTTTTCTCACATAGGGACTAAGAACTGAGTTTAGACACACAAAGCAGCAGAGCGACAGACTGTTCCTATGAGAGAGAGTAACCTCTCCTCTTTTTTTTTTTTTTCTCCTCTTTCACAAAAGCATTCTGCCTGCAAGTCACACAGTCCTGCCTAAGCTCCAGGGCTTTGTGGTAGGTCTGGAAGAATTTGGTGAACAGGTTTAAGCTAAGGCTCACATGAAAGCCTACCACAGGCTGTGGTGTACCATGGATGCCAGTGAGTTCAACCTCTCCCTTACTGCATGAGCCCTGTGACAGCAGCTTACAAAAGCTCTGATAAAGGCCACTGGGACACAGCCAGGCTCAGGAACTCTTGGCAAAAGTTCTTCAATGTCAGCAGGCAAGGTGAGGGGGGATATCTCCAAGAAAGCAGTGAGTTATTCCATTTAATGATTCTTATAAATGTTGAACCAGTGTAGTGGCTTTGAAACTGGGAACAAAATAATTAAAATTTGCTAGGTCATGGGCTCTTTCATTCTGGCAAATCACAGATTATTTCTGGTAGGCACCAACTGTGGGGACATTGTAAAGCTTTTCTTACAAGCAAAAGACACCACTGAAGCTCTGGTGTAATGTATTGTTTGAATAGTCTTTGCAGTCAGATATAATCACCTGCAATCCTTGAACCTCAACCTGTCACTATTTTATTAATAGAATATTATTCCATAAACTGTTAATATGAGTCCTTCAAGGGTGCTGCCAGTCTCTGATAGTGGGTGAATGTTGGAGACGTAGAAGGAGGTAGCACTTGAGTGCTTCATTCAGAACTGAGTTTCCTAAAATACTGACCAAAAAAAAGTATCAAAATATGGATTTATAACTGACTTTGGGGAATTTGGTTATGAAGAATAGCTTCCCCTTTCCTTAAATGTTAACATGAAGATTGTCTGACAAAGCCAAAAGAATTTGGAAGTTCAATTCACTGTTTAATATCAAGTTGTAGATATTTACAACTGTATTTGTTTTGCCATTTATAATTTTGGTTATACTCCTTCCATGCATTTATTTGACTCAACAGTTCAATTAGATAATGTTGAATTCAACATTTATGCCTGGCAACTGCCTTTAAGGTCACAAGGTGATTATTTCACCAGAGGAACCGAGGAAAAGTGGAAGGAATGGGGCGGTGGGGAAAGGGGAAAAAAAGCTTTTGTTGAAACACATTTCCTTTGTGAGGCTGATTTGTGCAGTTATAGTTCTGAGTCTGTGTTACTGAAGGGGGTGTGGATATAAATACCATTTTTATGAATGGTATTTATATCCACAACTAACAACAGCAAAAATATAAACAATAAAACCAAAAGCTCTCCTCTCACTACAGATATTCTCTTTTTTTGCTAAATTGGCTCAGGCATGGTCTCTGCTGAACCCTGCTATCTCTTCTTACCTGAGGGCCACGATCAGTGCCATGGTGTTCTGCCAGGTCCCATCCAACCCTTTTAGCCACTTGCAGCACCCAGATTTTGTGTCACAGCCCCCCCATTTTGCACTGGCAAAGGAGACCAGTGGCAGCAGGGCCTGGGAGGAGGTTATGATGGATATAGTAATTATCCTTCAAACATTCCCATTCCTTAGATAGCTGCATTGTACTGCTGGTGTGCAGCAGTGTCTGTACTCACTCTTAGAGGTCATGCATATTTTGCAGTATAGTTATTTGGCTATCAAAGGTATTGCTGACGTTTTGAATAAGGACTGGAATTTGCTATATATAATTAACAGTAGGGGGTGGTGTTTTTTGGATAATGAGATCTTTAGATGCTGGAGGTTGAAAGAGAGTGAAAAAGGGATGCACATATGATCTTTCATGTAAAGTAGTCTGGTGATAATGCCCAGCTCATGCTCCCTGGACTGGCCCTTTGATGTTCAGACCATGTATCAGATGTGAAAGGAATGACTGACAGTCCTGGGACAACACATGGTGTCTAATGAGCTCACTGGGGCTCATCACTCCCAGTTCTGACATTTCAATCTGAGCCCCTCAGCTTCTGGGGGTTGGATTCACCCTTTAGTTTGCCCACAGCTCTGTGTCTTTGAAAACTGATCATCTCCAAGTCACCTCCAGAGGACAGTTCTTCCCATGTGTCACAAACCTCTCTGAATGGTGTCTGTGGTCATACCTGTCCCCACGTCTTCCCACTGCTGACTGCCATCCTACTCCAGGGTTTGGCTTGCAAGGCCAGTGTCTGTCACCTCTGCATCCACATCTTCACCTTCACCATGAGGAGGCAGAGGCAAAGGAATTAGGCTTTGCCTGAGCAGGCACAATAACTCCTGTTACTGATCTCCCTGTCAGACCTTGGGGGTTCCCTGCCACACACAGCATTGTCCTCAAGCATGGCATCTGCTGCAAATCAAGTGGCTGGAGCTGAGCAGATGGGCCGAGCTCTGTTCTTGGAAAGGACTTCCCCTCCTTGCCATGGGACCCTGCCTGACACTGCTGTGCATGGGAGCCAGCCCAGTCTATACCAGACAGTAACTGTGGGACTGTGCTCATGGGTGCTGCTGACCCTGAATCCTTACACAGCAAAGATGCTCTCAAACCCTCATGACTTCTACCAAAACAATGGTTCAGCCAGGTTTCTGTGAATAGCACAGACTGCATATGCTGCCACTTAAGAACATAAGAATTTTAATATGAGATAAGAACAGTTATGTTGTTCCCTTGAAGTCACAATAGACTGTGACTGAACCTTCCTAAAGCCTCATATTAATGGAGGAGGGACAGAGTTTCTCAGCAAATACCAAATACCATTCCCAAACTTTGGATCCCCTGTTGTTTTGAGATTTAGGATCTGTGGGTTGCCTGCCTTTAAAAGGCAAAATGGTGTTTGCTTAATGGCCTGTAGATGAAAATAAGTCCTAGGTTTAGTCATATTTTGGTGGCTCTGGTTCTGCACATCAACGGATCTACTCAAATCAAGAAATTATTCCATCTAGTATGTGGCATTTTAATATTTGATTAGATTTTAGCTTTTGAATAATGGCTTTTGTGACAGATGTGATGTGGCACATTTCTGGGCTTTTAGAAGGGAATAGTGAGCCTCGTGACCTTTCCCTTCCCAAGAGTTGCTCAGCCACTGAACTCTGATGACACATGGTGCAAATAATTGTTTCAGCTAGGCTGGGTATTCCAAGCATGGCATTTCATATCCAGTTCACTTTTCAATGGTTTATTTGTAATTTCTGCTAAACCACATTTAAAGTTATCCAGCATTTGGCCACTAGGTCAATAACAGATGACCCTTGCCAACAGCACAGTTTGCTTTGAAGGCCAGTATAACTAGAAAACTGAGAATAAATTGATAGGTTAAGAGGTTGTCTGTGGGAACTGATGCCCATCCTCTGTCCAAATGTCAGTTTCCAGACTGCAGTGCTGTCATCTGGCTGACCTTCTTCTCTGTTCCCCTGCTGCCTAAAGTAAAAGCACCTCTCTGTAGTCAGAGCCGAGTCTGAAAAAGAACAAACTCTCAAAAACATCCTTTCAGACAAAAAGAAAGGCTTCTTAAAAACAAGTCGTCACGCTTTTGTCACAGCCTACACTGCCATCCCAGCACCATCCAACAAACCCAGGATCTTTTGTGCTTCTGCTCTCAGAATCAATCCAGGCCGGTTCGTCCTGTCCTCGCTGCAATCCTGTGCTGGCAGCTCCGGCCTGCCCTTGGATGGTTTCCTGGGAGCCTTTCCCCCCAGCAGCACCCCTTGTCCCGTGCCCTAGGAGCTGCACTGCTCGCAGTGGCAGGACAGGATGTAGCGGTAGGTGGCCGTGAGCCGCATGCCCCCCGAGCAGCGCAGCCTCATGGCCTTCAGCTTGGAGGTCTGAGGGCGGCAGCAGTGGCAGCTGGAGCGGAACGGCTGCTTCAGGACGGTGCTGAAGGAAACCAGGGGCTCCGAGCGCGACGTCTGGCTGCAGCGGCCTTCGCAGCGGGCCAGCAGCACCATCTGCCAAGGGAAGCACAGCGTTAGGAAACGTGGCCTGGCCTCAGCCTCCTTCCAGCCACACTGCCATTGTGTGGCTGCATCCCAGCCCCACGCCCTGCTTTGCCCTGCGCTGGGGCATGAGGAGAAAACGTGGGCATGAGGAGAAAACGTGGGCATGAGGAGAAGCAAAATTTCCCCCCGAAATCCCTGCTGTTGGAACCCACAAGCCTGGGAGTTTTGAACTTTCTGTGCTTTCTGGCACTGACACCCTGGAGAACACTGCTTTTGGCTTGAGGCCTTGGAGAAGGCTTCCAAATTTGAGTGATGGAGGTAAAATATGGAGCTGGGGGTTGGTCTCTTTGTCCAGGCAGCAACAGACAGAACAAGAGGACACAGTCTCAAGCTCAAGGCAAATTTTGCGTCAAGGCAAATATAGACTGGACATTAGGAAAAGGTTTTTCACAGAAAGAGTGATAAAGTACTGGAATGGTTTGCCCAGGGAGGTGGTGGAGTCACCATCCCTGGATGTGTTTAAAAAAAGACTGGATGTGGCACTGGGTGCCATGATCTAGTTGAGGTGTTAGAGCATGGGTTGGACTCGATGATCTTGAAGGTCTCTTCCAACCTAGAAATTCTGTGATTCTGTGATTCTCTGAAAATCACTGGTGTGTAGTTTGAATAGAAGTGAGTGTAGTTTGAATTTCACATGGTGAAGGGTTTGGAATTTGGGGTTTTAGAATATAGTAATAGGTGTGGGACAAGATGGCCATTCTAGGGCGTTGTCTTTTCTTCCTTCTTGTTCCTTCTTCTTCTTAGTTTTAGGTACTAGTTTTTGGTTGGATGGAAAATCTGCAGTGCAGGTCACAGGTGTTTGGTCATTGGGTCGAAAGCATAAATAACATAGATGTTAGTTTTTAATTGGACAATTAGCCTTTAAATGACCTTGTAACTAGCTAGATCCACTGTCATTTTCTAGCTTTTAGCTTGTTAGCTAGAAGTGCTGAAGAACTCACTATACTATAGATAAGAATTAAAAAACAACTGAGTCTGAACATGAAAATCCTGTCTCTCATGCTTTCAATCCTGACTCTGACTGAAGGCTGGAGGAAAAAGGAAGATTAGCCACTAAGAGGTGGTGGCACTAATACCTAGCACTGACAGTGAAGACTGCAGGACCTGGACTGACCTTAAGGCTCCAAATGATCACAGCCAGCCCTGCTTTCCAGACACCGTGACTGCAACTGCAATGTGCTGACTCTAGATCCGTGGCAGTCAAGCCCTTGAATCATCAATCAGGCTGATTCCTTGGCTGGGTATTTACCAGTGTTTTGAGTGTACACACCACTGATCAGCAGAACTGGTTCATATGTCTCAAGTTTAGATATATGAACATGTGAAGTAGAAATATAATGATGCTCAGTTTACTGCTTTAAAGAAATATGTTTCTAGCTCACTGCTTCAACAAAGATCACCTTGAACATGTATTTGCAGTTATATGTGTATATAGATACACATCTATACATCATATAGATACACATCTATATATCATTGCATCAGTTGTATCTATATAAAGTGCACTGCATAGCATAAGGGAGTGAAAATGTAAAAGAAGTTGAACTGATTGCCAAACAGGAAGATTCCCTAGTGAGATTTTTAAAAAGCAGTGCAGCTCCAGGTTTCTTCTTCTGAGTTCAAATGTGAGCTGTGACCAGAACAAGGTAACTTGCACAACAGGAGGCACTAAGAAAGGAAAGTCCATGAGCACTCACCTACTCCCCAGCAACTCCTCGAGCTGAGATACAAGATTAAGCACTACATAAATCTTGGAGAGGACCCTCTAAAGCTCAGCAAATGATGTGTTAGAAACAGCTGTTACCACCTTGATAACGGGTGTTGTGCAAGTTTGAACAGACTCCTCTACTTTCATGGGGACGGAAATATTAAATCCATGTCAGCTAATTTTGTTTAACCAATATAAACTTCAATATCAGCTTATTATGTCATCTAAAGTAGGCAGTAAAACAGTTTTAAGTCTTTCCTATAACCAAGGGAGAATATTACATTTTAACTATACTACACATATCTCATGGTTTTTTCCCAGAAAATCTGAAAGAAAAACTACAAATGTGACAGCAAATACTTTACAGTGTTAAACCTTTTTGGGTTTTTTTCATTATACAAGCTCAACTGGCTGCAAATCTTTAAGTTATGCAGGCAGGTACATTGAATGTTTCATTTTCTCTTTAGTCAGAGTTGTAAGGAAAGGTGAGATAAAAGAGAGAGAGAATATTTCTGAAATCAAGTAGGAAATGCCAGGACTGTCTTGTCTATGTCCACAGGAAAGGTTCTCATCGCCCGTTGTACAGTGTTTAAAAATTACTCTGCCAAGAGTACTTGCATGCTAAATGTTTTGCTTGAAAATGTATTAATGTATTAATATATTAACAACTCCACTTCCTGTCAACACAGGTCACAAAGAAGATGTCTTCATGAGCTGATGATCTGTTCTTGGAACCATCTTGCTTCTTAGATAGAGATGAGCTTTTCTTGATTTCTGACAAATTTGTCATCCTTTAAGATTTGTAGCATAAATTCAATAAAATAAATTTGTAGCATAAACTCTCCTTCCTGTGGTAGTGCATATTCATACATAAATTAACTTCAGCTGTTTGTAATAATATGGTGGGAGGAAAATTTCAGTGTATTGTTGAGTCACACCTAAGCTTTAGACCTATCAGCTACACCAAGCTCCTTAATAGCAGAGTCTTTAGTGTATAGAGAACATGAAAGGGACAATTATTGCAATGCTGTCACCCCATTACTCACAGATAAAGATCCACTTTTTTCCTGCTTGGTAAACAAACCTCACTTCCCAGGCAGGCAGCTGGTGGAGGTACCTAATTACATAGCAGCTATGCAGCTATCTAATCCTGCCTGTATTGCAAAGGAAAGGAGAACACTGGGACATTTAACCCAGTAATTTCCTTCCCAGCATCTTGACAGCTCTTGTTTGGTCCCCTGCTTTGATCAGTTCACCAGACTGTGCACTCTCTGTCACAGGCTGTTCCCAAATGTTTGGCTGAATCACAGAATCACAGAATTAACCAGCTTGGAACAGACCTTGGAGATCATCAATAAATTCTGGGAGTGAAGAGCAATCCAACAGCACACAGAACTGTTTGAAGACTTCAAAGACAACAGAGTTGAACTCTCCTCAGGAGTGGTACAGGGGAATGTACAACAGAAACTGCTTTTTGGGAAGTTCAGAGTATCATTTCTATGATTTTGACCCAAATGTGATAATCCACACTGCTGTGTGGGGGGGCTGACTTCTGATGGTTGATGATTTTGGAGCTGGAAAAATCACTTTCCAGAAAAAGTACTTTCTGGTACTGTTACCCCAAGAATTGATACACTTCTGCTCCTGTATCTGCAGGTACTTTCAGAAATGCTAATAAAAATAAAACATGCCCTCAAGAAACTGGCAGGACTAGAGAAGAGTTATCCAGAGTAATTATAGGGTAGAATTATCTAATGTGCCAATATCCCTGTCTCAATATATTTCTCATAAACAGCTGGCTTCCTAATGCAAACCCAGCTGATATTTAGTCAATGTGCCACTCTATTTCTAATTTCTAATTCCTAACTATAATTTCTAATTATAATTTACAATTTATAATTTCTAAGCCTTGTCTTTAAAAACTTGTTTTAATCTGTGAAAGCTCTAATTTTAGTCTGCAATTTTGCTGGCTACTTAGTTTTTCATAAGATTAAGTTCAGTATTTATATAGTGTAGAATCACACAGTGTTGGTTTCATGCCTTGTTTTTGGATGATAGTGTGAACTCTTACCATTAGCACAAACCCAAGGTTATGAAGTTGAACTTTCAGGCTAAAAAAAACCATAAAATTTCCCATTTTCATAGCTTTCTAACCGTCTGGGCTACCTAAAAGTCCTAACCAAAATTTACCTTCCTCTTCATAAATCCAGAACAGCACCAGTGGATTTTGGCAGGTGTGCATATGAGCTGGAAATAGCATATACTTTGAAAGCTTTGCTTTGCCTTTTAATCAATTGCACCGGCTGCTTATTGCTTAGTATACTATAGTGAAATAGAGATTATCACCTAAATAATTAGTAATGCTATGATGGCATAGCACAATGATACAGTGGGTGTGTATATATAGTAAAACCATGTGGGTATTTTATAACCTGACACTTCTTGGCCCCCCCTGGCCCCTGCACATGTGGGTTTGTGCATGTCACCTTGCAAGGCTGGATCCAGAAGCACAGTGTCCTACAACAAGGGAATCACCTGGGTCTATGAGCAGCTAGGGAAGAATATTATTATCATTATCATTATCATTATCATTATCATTATCATTATCATTATCATTATTATTTAAAGTCAATGGCCTCATAGATACAAAAGAGAGCTACCTGAATCTGAGGCAACATTTGACTCTGATTGCTTGCACTGTGTTCTGGAAATCCAGAAGCTATGAACTGGTTTGTTACTAGGAGTTTATTTGTAATCTCCTTTTTTGCACCTTCAGAAACAAGCTGAAGCCCGAAAGCAGAAGGGCTGAGGTGCCTGAGAATAGATTTTCACACGGTTCCTGTGGCCTGGCTGCAAGCAGGCATTACTGAAAATCTCCTGAGCTACCTCAGGAGTTAATGTCTCTAAACATCTGCTAAATCTTTCTCCATCTGCTCTGTGTCTCCCTGGGCTGGATTCTTTAGTGAGAGACTGTCAGTGGTAGCACACTTCTGGCACATCTGCATGAAGCACTTGTGACAGCCAAAACTGGAATTTGGGAGGCTCTGGGAGCAGTGAGGGAACCCAGAACACTGACAGAGACCAGTGGATCTCCATGTCAGAAGTCAGGGTAAATCAAATATAGTCACGAAAGGCAATATCTCATGAGTTGATACAAACATTTCCTTGAAGACAAAGGAAAACACTGCTTTTCTGGAACAAATGGCCTTCTTCCATCCCTCTTTTGTGTCTCTTTTGGATGTTTTGTTACTATAATAGACTAGGTTTCCAAAGGATTTGGAAAACTGTTTTCATCGCCTGCCTGAGGCCATCAGCAAAAGGGATTTCAATGATTAAATTATATTGGCTGGATGTTTAACAAGACTACTTCCCATGTGGGTACAATTAGCAGCCTCCACAGAGAACCACAGTGGACATAAGCTTTTTTCAACCAGGAGAGATAGCAAACATAATATGTCTTTCAATTTCTGAAGCCATTTTTAACTTCTGCAACTCTATGCTGAACCAAAAGGGAAAACATATGGAGTGAGAAAGGATATCTCAGTGAAACCAGTCTATCTTCCCAAAAAAGGGCAAAGTCTCTGCTTGACACTGTCCAAGCTTCCACAATGGAAACTTCATGGAAACAAGAGGTACCACAATTCCCACAGCTACTCCCACAGAACTTTCCTTTTTTTGTCTTGGTTACATTTTATCACCATATATATATATATATATATGTAAACAGACATTGCATCTAGTTTTAATTAGCATGTCTAATATTCCTCTGTGTTTATATACTACTAGATCCAGAACAGAAGCCTTATGTCTACCAGAATTATTCAGATCCCCAAGACCTTAAAACCAAACCAAAACCAAAACAAAGCAAAAAAACCAACCAAACAAACAAAACAAAAAGAAAACAAAAAACAAACAAAAAAAACCCAAAACAACCAAAATAACCCCAAACAACATAAAAAAGAGCTTGAATTAAGAGAGTTTTCTAGGAAATATTTCACTTTTTATGGAAACTGTTTTCATTTTCTACTTCATGAGAATGTCCATGCAATTCACAGTATTGTTATAGAAGTGTTCTTGAAACTGTTGTGGAACTTGGGAAGCCAAAATATGTAAAATATTGTCAAACATGATTTCCATTAAAGGCTTGATTTGAAAAGAATCACTGACTTTTTCAGCCAGAATTGGGAATGTTTATGTCAACAGCTTTTTTTCCTCAAAGCTCACTTTTGAAATGATATGGTTTTCATTACAATGTGTTCTGTGTTCTCATTTCTATCAGCCCCACTCCTAAAGGCCTGATTACTTTGTCACTTTTCTCTGCCATTGGGGATGCTAAAATAAAGTGAATTTTCAATAGGTTCTTTTCCTTCCTTCCTTCCTTCCTTCCTTCCTTCCTTCCTTCCTTCCTTCCTTCCTT
>VZTT01030093.1:19766-88241 GCA_013400855.1 Buphagus erythrorhynchus | reverse complement strand
CTTCCTTCCTTCCTTTCTTCCTTCTCCATTTTAGGTCTAACAGGTAATCAGGAAAGTGCAGAGAGGGGAGGACTGCTGGCACCCAGATACCTGTAAATGAAAACCACCCACTCACCTACACTTTGTCACTTTTGCCTCTTGCTGAAGTCAACTGCAATAAAATCAATATTGCACAAAGAGATGCACCTCTGCAGTTCTCTGTGTTAATGCTATACGTCTCTCAGATTGTAGAGAGTTCTAGTCCAGCCTAAAAGCAAATCAAAAGACCTCTGCTGAATCTCAAGTAATGCTTGATTTTACTGTTTGGATTCAGAGGAAGTAGGGCAAAAGTCTCTGGGCTCCCACTGCTGTGAATCAGGCATGGTTATGCAAAACCAGGCAGAGAGCACAGCTGAGAGAACAGTGTAAGGCAGCCCAGAGCAGAGCAGGCTCCCTGTGCCCAATTTTGGGGCTGTCAGCCCCTCTCTGCTGAGCAGGCACAGGATGAGCCTGGCTGCAGAGGTTTGGCCAGGGCAGCAGCTGTCTGGTGCACAGAGCACCCAGCAGGTCTTATCTTCTGTGGACATGTCTCTCTGTGCTTTATTTTAGTTTTTATGATCTGCAGCTACCTGTGGTGTTCCCTCACCCCTGTACTGATTATGGGAAGCAAGGAACTCCTCCTGCACACGAAGGCATCTGGGGATTTCTGCAGCCAGCACTGCATCCACCTCAACTCTGGATCCTCTCTCCTTGTAAATTCTCCCAGGATCCCTGCTGCTGAGCTCTGCCACCAGGCAGGCACCCCTCCTGTGATAAACCCTGTCACACACCAGCCTCCCATCCCTCTCTTACCCAACACAGGGCTGGCAAAAGCACTGGAGCCAGCAGTCCTTCCCTTTCCTTAATCCTGGCATGTGAGTGCCTGAGGCAAAGCCCCTTCCCATGGGACAGAGGAATGGCCCAGTCATCTGAATGTACAGACTGTGCTAATTCAGACTGAACAAATTAGGACAAGACAAGAGGGACCAGCAAGGACTTTCCCATTGTTTCTCCCAATTCTTTTTCTCCACACAATGAAATAAATGGCTGTAGGCTACAAGCACAGGCTGCTAGACCATTTCGACACAAAACTTTTCAGGCTTGAAATCCCAAATGAAAGTCAATCTTGTATTTCTGACTGCTCCTAAGCCCTACAGTTACCATCCAGGTGTCATTCTGCATGAAAACAAAGGCTTTGAAAAGGGGTTGGGCAGGGAGGAAATAAGCAATGTTCTTCATAACCTTTTTTAATTATTGTTTTAGAGTTTGTTTCTTTATCTCAGTACTTCACCTATAGTAGCTATGAACTTGCTCCAGATTAAACATTCACTGGAAGGATGGGGTGACTGGGATGATCTAAACATCCAAACCAGCCATCTCCTTGGGACCATCAGCTGAGACCCCAAATGTGCTCCTTTGAATCTTGTTATTTACGGCATGTAAACTTGTGGATTGTGAATTTCTCCCTTTGAAAAGGTGAAAAGCGAGTCAAGAGCCTTTACCTCCAATCCCAGTTCTTTTCTACGCACAAGATGTCTTCACATCTGCGTGCCTCTGCTGCTAGATTCTGCTAGGTAGGAATTTACACCGAGAAAACCACCCAGAAGGGCTCATTTTAACAACCCTTCCCTGGCAGCATCGTGCTGCGAGGAGGGGAAGGGAAGCCTTACCTTGGAGCTGCACTTGTAGAGGGGGTGGCTGATGGAGTCCACGTAGTGGTGCCTCATACAGCGGCTGGGGTCGGGGTCCACCAGGAAGGACCCGTCTGTTTTACTGTCCGTGTCCCCCACCATCACCAGCAGCGACAGCATGGAAATCGAAGCCGCCAGTACATGACTTCCCATTGTCGAGGAACTTCTCGCTGGTAACAGCAGAGGGAGGTAGAGCATCAAAAACCCTCCAAATTCTGAAAGCCAGTTCCTTTCCAGGATGGTGAAAAGTCTGGTTTAAGTGCCTGAGCTGTCATTCTTCTTCTCAAGCTGGAGCCTGATGAGATTGTAATCCACCAAAGAATCTCCTGCACAGCTGGAATAAAAGCAACATAAATCACAATCCTGAGCAAAAAGATCTCTGGAGAAAATAGACATAAATAATTTTAAGACACTCAGGACCTTTGCTAGCCAAAATGCCTGCTCAGAGTGAGCATCATTCCTACAGTAGGTCGGGAATATGTCCTTAAGGAAGGAGATGTCAAGGCCTTGTTATTTTTAGCATCATTCTATCGTTTCAGGGAGAATCTTTTGACTTTTAACATCACAAGTGGTGCAATGCCATTCTTTTCCACTTGGTGATGATCCTATAGTGCTCCCCTCAAAACTGGTGATTAGTAATACATCAGAAATTTCTGCAAATTGAAATCTGTACCCACTCAAAGTGTCAAAGAAGGGCAAAGCTTGGCTGCTTTCTGCATGGCAGACGGGAATGTCAGGCCATGGAAGGGCTGGAGGCAGGTTGAGCTGTGGCCCTGGAGGCTGCCTGGCCATACCCTGCAGGGACAAGGGACACCCCCAGGGTGGAGGGATGCTGAAGGTCTGAGCCAAGGCGTGAGCCAAGTGGTCCCCCAGGGAATTGCTGAGCCCCAGCCTGCACTGCATGAAGAATTTCCCATGCCTCTGGCTGCCCTGCCCTCTGAGTACCAAACTCCCATGCACACACATGGACAGGCTTTGCTTGCTTACTTGTCAAGAAGCACTTGCTTGGTGTCAGTCTCCTCTCCGCTAATTAAAGAGCAGCATCTGAAAAATACATTGATTATTCCATAATATCCAAGTACTATCCCAGCTATCAGTTGGGAAAAAATATATTCAGGTGGAGACATATGGCTATCTACCCAGGCATCTGGATTTCTGGTTCATGTTGGAGATCAGGAGATTCCCCAGGAAACAGGTACAGGACAGCCCCTGAAATGCTGCCCAGAGCTTTGTACCAGCAGGGGAAGGAGAATATCTCCATCAGCTGCTTCTTCACAGTCCCTTGATCCTTGTCACAAAGCCCTTAGTCACAATTGGGTGATTAATTTCACTTTCACTACAAACAGATGTAACTTGAAAGAGCTGTGAATTATCTATCTAAACACAGCCCGATGAAGGATAGTCAAAGGATACTCATCAGTACAGTTAAAAGTGCAAAGACTTTCTGACAAAACTTAAGATAAAACAGTTCCCTACTCACAGAGAAATGCTCCCAGAGACTCTTGGGTATTTAAAGAGCTGATGTGTGCCCTTATTGCCTTATACAAGCCTCTTTCAAAACTGTTTTCTGGTTTGCTGGCAGTCCTCTGAACCAGCTGATAATCATCTCCCAAACAGCCTCCCCACCAGAGTGCTGATGATTTGTACATTGCTTTAGAGCCTCCTCCAGCACTTCTGCGAGAGGAGTACCTGGCAGTGACAAACACTTCCAGAGTTCATCCAGGTTGGGATGGCACTGATGTGACATTCAAAGCCTCATGCTGGGAAGAAATGTTATTAGGGATGCTCTGTGTGTTAGACAGACAAAGATGCTCTGTGTATTAGACGTTGTTGTTGTTGTTGTTGTTGTTGTTGTTGTTGTTGTTTCAGGCTATTATCCATGTGCTTAAGTAGGAAAGGAAAAATTATGTGACTGTGGATTTGAATGACAGCATCTTTTTTTCCCCAGAGTGACATATGACCTGGTATGTTTTCCTCAGCAAATGGGGCATTAAAAACTTACTATGTCTTTGTAGTATAAAGAACTTAAACAAACAACACCAAACACTTAGGATCTCAGATACATTTATGCACAGCTTCATTCATGTCAATAAATATCCCTCCAAACATTTTAGCAGCATAGGAGAGAAATCTCTTGGTCATGGGAGCTGGGACAGATTCCCTCCCTGAAGTGAACTGTGCTACTCCAGTTCATGCAGATGATGCCCAAGGATTAGCTAACAGGAGGAGGGATGCACTATTATTTTCTCCATGTTTAACCTTTTACCTACATTCCTATTCTTTTTTATAAAGAGGCTGACCAAAACATGCTGCTTGGCAAGGTCTCCCTCCAACATAGTTAATCATTATTACACACCCAGTAATTCCCTCTCTGTCCAAATAAATTTACTTGATATTAGACGGTCTCATTTCATGTGATACTACACCCAGGGATCCCCATTTCCCATTCTCTCTGTCCCACTGTTAATTCTGTGCTTCTATATCTTCCCATGGTTTTGATCAGTATGATTTAATACAGTGAGAGAAATCTGCAAGTCCTGGCTCAGTTTTCAAAGGCTTATCTCCCTAGTTTTCTTCAGGAAATAATTGGATGACACAGAGTCTGTCTCATGAAAACACTCTGAGAAAGCTGGAAAGACACAGGGAAAAGTGTGAGAAAAGGAACATGGCTGTACCTTCTTCAGGATAAGCACAGTACAAAAAGTATTAACACTTCCACAACCTTTAGAAATTGCCCTGATGCTTCAGTAACAAAGAAATGTAGCAGGTTTTTGTAATAATACTTTGAAAGAAGTAAAAAGTATCACATATTTATAAGAAAAATGAGAGAAAACCATTGTAAATATGATCTATCTCTTGTGAAATAATTGGTTACAGTTGTTTAAAGACATACTGGTAAAATGTGTAGGTGTATCTCCTGACATACCTATGGGAAGTATGCACATACATTTTCCAAGCATATATACTATATATATATAACATATATGGAAGAAAAAGTCTTAGAGAGACGTTTAAACAGATGGAAGTTTGGGTGTAGATTTTCGATTCTGCAAAAAAAAGTAAAAATATTTTCACTCACATCATCATGATGAGGTATGTTGGCATGATATTTTCCACTTGAACTTAGCATTATTTTTATTATTTTTAAGTTAAAAATTGCATTCCTTTTGAAATGCTGTCTGAAATGATAAAATCCTAGATAGCACATCAGGATTGGCATAAGTAGTTTCCAGTCTCAAATTCTGTCCAAAAAACAGAAGCAATTGTGATCATAAATCATCACTACAATGACATTTTGTTTCATTTGGAAAATGTACTTTTTTATTAAAAGCAACAATTCACAGAGAAATTTTTTTTCTTCTATTTCAGCTGTTTTTTCCTCACTTCCTTTTCATGCAAAAACTGTGGTAGACAGTTCATCTGACAAGCTAACAAAAAGGAAGCCTAAATCCTCCCTCTTTACAGCATCCTGTAAAGAAAAAGATGCAAACATGACTTCATATCCTCAGGCTGAAAATTTGCTACAAATATATAAGGCCTAACAGTGCACGAAAATCACTACTTCACATTTTTTTTCAGAATTCACTGAGATATGGGAAGTACATTTTGTTAGCAATGGCTTAGTTTCCTTTCCATATAACTAGTTTCCAGGATTTCATAGAGACATAACATACTAAAGCTTGTCACAGCTGTTACCTAAAACTGCTACAGCTGTTAACCTAAAAACTTGAGGGAAAAATAGAAGACATCCCAAAGAAAAACCATATTAGCATACAGCTAAGACTATATTGCACATGGACATAGGCTCATAAGTTAGGGTTATTTTTCCAACTCCATGTTCTTATTAACTGCTTTCTGAATAATAAAGATTTCTTATTATAGTTTTAATATCATTTAGAGAGTGGTGAAGGCTAAGGTTTTGTTTTGCTTTAAGGACAGAAGAACATTCCATCATCTGGAATTATTTAGCCAGTCACTTTGTGAGAACGTAAACAGAAATTCCCTTTTTGCTATGTATCTTGGAAAAAATAAAGAGCTGAGCAATTCTCCAAAGGTCTATTGGATCTGCACAGCTTTTACCCTGGGAGGTAGGAAAGGAGCAGTGGAAAAGCTCTTTTGTGGTGTTCTTCTCCTAGTTAGTTGTTCCCTGAGCCCCCATACTAAGCATGGACATATGTTCAGCTTGGCCTTCATTAGCTGGGCATTTTCTATGTTTGAGACTCCTGCTTGAAGATGAGGGCACCATTTAAGTCACTCAATGCTTTTTGTGTCTTGGAGGCTGCCAAAATCCCGTTGAAGCAGCAGTGTGTGTATATAACTTAAGCCTGGCCATGCATGCTGTGCATATTTAATAAACACAATTACTTGGATCCTACCATGTGGTTCCCTCAATCTGAATTTGTTATGTAAGCAGAAAAATTGCAAGACTGCTCAGTTTCTCCAAACTCCAGACATAAAAAAGTGTCACTAATCATGTGTGTGTGTATATATATACATTTATGTCAATTCACTGCTGCTGTTCAGACAAAAAAAAAGCCACAAAGTTCTTCATGAGACGAAAATGGATTCCTCAAGAACTTTTTCGAGTTTAGAAAAGTTTTGATTTTCCAGGAAGATAAGGATTTGGAGGCTTCACTCTCCAAGATCTGGATTGGAGTGGAAACTGTAATGGGCAAATTACTCAGGCAGGCTCCACAAGGATTTGTTCTGTAAATTCTCCACTGCCATGACAAAGGCAGCATGGTCTGTTCCCAAAGATCCTTCAGCACCCACAGCACTCAGGTGGCTTCCAGTCCACACAGCCATCCACACCGTGCCTGGGAACAGCTTGGGAAGCACTGAGAGCTGTGGGACTGAAACAATCTGAGCCATTCCAGAGAACAGTTCATGAAGCAGGAGGGGCAACCCTAGATGAGATGCTGTGTCCAACCCTGCTTTCTGCAGAACCACCTCAGAGTCTTTGTCAGTTCCAACATATCTTTTATCTTTGTAAATAAATGCATTCATCTTCTTATCTAGCTATTTTACTGTAGCCATTTCTGTGCCAGCAGTGAAGGAGCTAGCCTCCTGTGTATGCTATCAAAAATCCTGACTTCACTCTGCAGCTGCCTGTCAAAACACCTGACAGAGCCACTGAGTGGCCACATGGCAGCCAGGCAGCAGCAGGTGAACACAGCCACCCCCAGTTGTCTGAGAAATGCCTCCACACAACCTTTGAACAGGTTTCTTCCCATCCTGAGGCAAGGCAAATACCATACCAAATATTTTGAGTGAGACCCTTACAGGTCTAAATAAGTGAATGTTCCCCCAAGGTCTTGTTGTTCTTAAGAGGGTTTGCTCGACTGGCACCCAGCTGTGCTGGAGTTTGCCCATTTCCATGCCAAGGGGAATGTCTTCATCCATGGTCCAGGAGCTCCATCCACCCATTACACAGCAGGGCAGTGTGTGCCTGCATGAGGGGTACACAAACAACACACGCTCCTGGCCAGAGCTGGCAGCAGCTGGTGGGCAAGAGGAGAGGGGAAGGAAAAAGGCAGTAAGAAGGAAAGCAGGCTCAAAAGTAGGAAATTCAAGCCTCTTCATCTCGTTGTCCATGGTAGAGAAGTCCATCTTCTGGTCCTACTAAGGCTGTGCTGAGAGAAACTCCTGGAGAACATTTTTTACTGTGAGACTTCCTTAAGTCTGCTAATATTTCAGGAGATGAATACCTGTGACTGTAAGCAGACTGAAAAAGGAAAAGTAGGAAGACCATGGCCTTTGGAGCAATTGCAGAAAACATAATGGAAACACCCTGGGAGCCTCAGCAGGCGTGGGGTGAGCATACATGGGACTGATTCCCTGGGCTCGTTTAAGGCTGCAAAAGTGCTCCTGCTGTGGAGACCCAGTGCATGACGTGGAACAAATCCAGCTGAATGGCACTTGAGCTGTCTGACCTTCCCTCTGCTTTTGAAGTTCCCAAGAATATTTCTAGCCCTTCAGGTAGTAGCAGAGGGGGAGCAGGAGGTGCCTTCCTGCTCGGTGGTTGAAATAACAAACTCCAGTGGGTACAGCAGGCTGGCGCCCAGCCAGCAGACAGGCACGGAGAAAAGGGTTTAATACACTCACAAAGAACAACTACTGGGGGACAAAAGACTGCTTGTATTTTTATTCTTTCCTTTTCCTGCTTCCAGGAAGCTTTAAATAGATTGATTAGGGGCATGCATGGGATATCTCTCTAATGAGGGAGTAGAGCCTTTTAATGGTGAGGTGATGCCAGCCTTGGATTCTTTCTTTATTCTTGTGTCTCGCTGAATATCAAAGTAGTCATGGTCTCGAGTCTCAGACAGCAGAGGAATACAATTTTCCACTTGGTCATCCATCCAGAGGGTGCTGGATGGGATTACTCCTTGGTGAAGCACCAGGTGCAGAGCTGAGCAGTCTAGGGCTGCCCATCCCTCTCAGGAGGCAAACCAGCAAGGGTGGCTGCTGGCTACAGTGCAAGTGTTCCCAGCCAAGCATTAGCTATAGGATTTGCTTCAGTAATTACCTCAACTTCAGTCTTATGACCCAACATGAGGCAAAATTACTCTTGGCCAAATTACAAGTCGCTGAGAGGTCTAGGGCATTCAGGCATGTGTCCTCTACCTGTTGGAGTGTGTTACAAGCAGGTGGGCAGTTTTTGTTCTCTGTCTTTTGCACATTTTCCAGTGAACTCAAAGGCCTGTAGTAATCAATAGATGCAGGAGTATGGAATAAAAACTATACCATGGAATGGGTCTTTTTATTCTTTAACACTAAGCAAACACATCCCTGCCACTGGGACCAGCAGAGAGTGTTATGCATGCCGGAGACAGCACATGATTGAAGGGGATGTTCCCTCTCTTCTGACCCCAGGGGCAAAATCCTTTCCTCTTTTATACACAGGCAGCATTCAGACCACCATCCATATACCTCATCCCCTGATAATTAGGGAACCTAAATATTTGGCTCATGGTAACAATTCTGTGTCTTCTAACAAGGGGAGCAGCGTTCCCCCAAGTCCCACTCCCTTTGAGCCGTGCTGCTATGACAGCAATGTGATTGTCACTGCCATGGTATGCTTAACCTTTGCCAAACCAGAGCTGAGGCATTAACTCAGATCCTCAACCCATATGTCTTAAAGGGCAACATAACCTGTGCTGCCTCGGCCCGACACAGTCTGCAGCTCAGTAGTAACAAGCACGAAAACGTGACAAGCATGAGCCGTAAAAATGATTGATGCAACTAGAAAAATAACAAAGAGAAGCTGAAAAATAGCAATGAGGAGGAGGAATTCCTGGGACCAGTGTCTCCATGGCACCAGCAGCCCCCTACTCTCACACCAGCATAGAGGCTACACTTGCCTGTAGAAGAAAGGATCTCCATGCCACACAATGAAATTCCAGCAAACAGGACAAGGACTGATGGTGTCTGAAAGTGGTAGTGCCACTGCTACCCAGACAATAGTTTGAATTAGATTATGTGAGAAAAGGAGGAATTTATAGACGACCAGCTGCTCAAAGGCTTACTACAACCTTGCTTTTATTGTTCTGCTAAGTTAGAGGTGGGGCATCAGAGGGATTCCTAACATACCACTACTGAGAAATTTTAATATGTTCCACACTGACACATATAAAAAGGAAATAACAGCTGATCACAGCCAGCAGAGACTGCAACATCTCTTCATATGCATGCTCAGAAGTGTGGTCAAAGTGGGGTGCTCTTGGCTCAGACACCTGAGCTAACCTGACCCAACTAAACCTTTCTCCTGCCATTGAGTTGAGTTTTAGCAAAAGGACTGTCAAGTGTGAAGTCAGGCAGCAGAAAAAAAAAGTGATCTGGACATGGCTATTCACCCCATCCCGAGATACCAGGACATGGAGAAGGGCAAGGGAGCTGAGAGGCAGAACACTTAACACTGATGAAAAGAAACACATGTTTACACAACCGACAATGATCTGGGGGAACAAGATATCACAGAGGGCAAAAGTTTAGCTGGGCTCAGCGAAAGGGCCTGTTGTGTATGGGGGTTACAGTCACAGGGGTTTCATTTCAGAAGAGCTTTTGGAAGAGTTATAAACCCTCAGGACTCTGAGAGTTCAGTGGATGGGGTTAGAGAAAAATCCTTTTCCCCAGCAAGCTACCCCATAGCTGCTGCCACAAGGTCTTTGTGTCTTTCTTTGATGTGGCCACTTCCAGAGGTGGATTCCTCAAATAACAGGGGGCTACAGTCTCATGTAGCAAAACCTTCCTAGAACTCACAGGGATAAGTCTCTTCTCATACTCAGAAAGAGTATGAGACAGAGAAATTTGTAATACTTACAATACAACTGTCAAATATTTATAATTGTAATTACAATAGTGATTGGGAGGTGGGGAGGGGGAAAGAAAAGATTTTGTTTTCTTTCAGTTAAACAAATAATCCACCAGACAAGTTGCAAGAATGAATATCTCAGTGGTTTCATGCAAGCTTTCTCCATAGATAGTCAATTCTCTCCAAGTTCCAAGGACAGCTTTGAGCACTTCCTAGTGCATGTGAGAGCAGACAAGCCAGGAAGGGAACAAAATCAGCCCCAGGAGAAATGGGGAATGAAGGCAACCACAGGAGGACTCCCTGTCAAATGAGTCACAGCAGGCATCAGTGAGTTCCCAAGGAGGTGGCTTGTTTCCCTCCCACCTGGGCAAGAGAGACTGCAGTCCTGGCCAGGCAAAAAGGGAAGAATGTGCAGATGCTACCACAAGCCTCAAAGGTGAGTGAGGGATGGTTCCAGTGGGGCAGATGGCTTTTGTGGAAATCAGCCATGCCTAAGGAGCTACCTGGGGTACTGCTACTGCAAACTGTACCCAAGACTGTCCACAACAAATATCCTGCTCTGCAAAGGCCAGTCATCAGCACACATTAATCTGATCCAAACCAGGCACTGCACAAACCCAGGAAACCTACATGGGACACCTTCAGGTAGAGAAATGAGCCTGTAACTAATCATCAGCAGCCCCTGTGCTCCTAAATCAAACTGCATTTTACTTTGCAAGCTTGAAATACCTATTCCTTCCACATTCGTTTTTAACTGGAAAATCTTAAAGCATTGTTTTATAATAAAAAATAAGATTTAATTAGCAGTAAGAGCATACCAATGTATGCATAAGTCACATTGGGAAACCCTGATTCAAGCTGGTATGTAATTACTCACCAAATAGTTCTATTTAGGTTCAGGAAATTATTCATGTGTATAACTACTCACAAATATGAGTAAGGTCCCACAGCAAGAGCAAAAGTGAGCATTATTAGTAATTCAAAAGGCAGGGGAAACAATGATAGGTACAGGTCCTAAAATGTAGATATTCTTATATTCTTTTGAGGAGGGACAAATAATAGCACTGTGATTATTGCAGCCACACTTATTGCCATACCAGGCAGCTGAGTTGCTTCTATTAGAAAAAAACTTTGCAATGAAGCATTGATTTCAATTGAGTTTGCCCCCACTGTTGGTTTTAAATAATCATTTGCCCTCAAGTGAGTTTGTCCTATTACTGGCTTTAAAAAACCTTTTGCCAGTCCTTTTCCAATGGGCAGAGTTCCTTCCTCTCAGCCACGGTTATAAAGCTTTAGGAACTGTAAGTAGCATGTATAGGAAATATATTTTTCATCTCTAAAAAGCTGCAGAAACTCTGAGTTACTTGCCATGCCACCTCTCCCAGACAGAAAAAAATAAGATGTGTTATGGGGAGGCTATGAGAGAAATTTCAGTGAACTTGCAGGGTAGGATAAGGAATCTGCCTGGCAGTCCCACGGCAGTCAGTGCACACACACACACACACGCACACACACACCTTGCAAATCCAGATTTGTCACAAGAAGAATCGCCCCCCAGCACACACTGTGTGTGACACTGCAGCAGTCCTGAGATTGGTATTCTTTGTTGCTCTGCTCTTTGCTGCTGGACCCATTCGCTTAAACTTCCGTGGGATGAATCCACTCACCTGAACCCCGCAGGGAGCCGGGCTCCGCTCCTCAGCCGCTGTC
Organism: Buphagus erythrorhynchus; assembly: GCA_013400855.1. Taxonomy (NCBI): domain Eukaryota; kingdom Metazoa; phylum Chordata; class Aves; order Passeriformes; family Sturnidae; genus Buphagus; species Buphagus erythrorhynchus. Next base: position 76,511 of record VZTT01030093.1, on the reverse strand, counting down.
CTCCCGCAGTCCCTCTACACTGACACTCGCTCACCGGGCTCGCAGCAGCGGAACGCTCCTTCCGCCCCCGGGAAACGCGGAGCAGTCCTGCCCGTGCCTCTGGCGCTGACACACAGGGGAATGATCTGCGGGGAAGGCAGGAGAGCCTCCCTCTGTCGTCCGGCGGGCGGTCCGGGGTCGCGCAGCATCCTCCGGTGTCACCTCCGGGCGGCACGGCCGCGCCGCGCTGCTGCCGCTGCCTGCCGAGCCCGCCCCGGGCACCGCGGCAAAGCCTGGCGCCCTTCCTCGCAGCTCGGAGCCGGCAAACAGATCGTGTTTAATCTGTCCTAGTCCACAGCCAGCGCTGGCCGGTCCATTGCAAAGCCTTGCGGAGGTTCGGGTAAATAATAGCGTGCGAATTATGAGCGCTCCCGCGAAGCGTGAGACACAAAGCTAGGAATAAACATTGCCTGTTGTTTCACATTATTCTGAGCGCTCCAGCAGATGACTGGCAAGAGAACAGCAGGCGTAAGTAGTGATAAAAGTAAGCAGTCCAACTTTAAAGTAGCAGGCTTGCCCGCGTTCACAGAGCCCTATTGTAATGGGACAGAGGGTGCTGGCGATACCAGCGCCCTCTCGGTGAATTCAGGGCAAAGTCCAGCATGCCCATTCACTCCGAAGCACAGCCATGGCCAGCACAGAGCTGCAGAATGGAGCTCAGCATGCTCACAAGAATAGGTGTTTAACCGAGTTGCTCAGAAGCAGCCTGGGCCACCTATTTGACCACATACAGCAACCTTCAGACAGGAGATAAGGACACAAGGATAAAGAGACACAGGGACTAGAGCTGTGTTGATCCCATTTAAACACTGTTTAATTTTTTAAATGGTACGAGGAGAACATGTCTTTGTCAGATAAAGAGATTAAGCACTCAATTTAAATCCATGTAATACTCAAAATCTGTAGGAATCTCTTATTTGCATGCTTACCTTTGGAAAATGCACCACTCCTTCCTCCCCTCAAACTCTTCTTTAGGAGAGCTAAAAGAGGTCCTGTTACTTCCAAATGCTTTTGTTCTTCTGTCCCTCCGTCACATGGCTTGCCTTTTATATTTGCAACACGCAAAAGTTAGGGCTGTTGTTTAAGAGAGAGAGGGAGAGAGAGGGAGAGAGAGGGAATGTCAAATGGAAAAGTGCCATTGCAGTCATATATCAATCAGGGCAGCAGCAGCAGCAGCTCACTGGCAAATGGGAATTCCACAGAAATGTGAAGCTCTTGTTATCTGAGAAATCACAAAACACCACCAGCCAAGCTCCCCTCTGCAGGGACTTCTTATTATTGGCAAGCCAGGAAATAGAAGGAAATGTAGGCGCTTTTTTATTGCTGTTATTGTTTCAGATCTGGAGATAAGGACACTGTGGCATGTGTAAGCCAGTGGAATATAAATCCTGAATCAAATTCCTTCCTAAACAAATGCACCATGTGCAAGATAAAGCAAACTACTGAGAAGCAAGGTAGTGGAGCTAACTGAAGAATCTGACAGTAATGATTTAAAGTATTTGATAACTGCACTTGGAAAATATCCATAGAAAAACTACCTGCTCCCTGGGTTACTCATTAATCTCCTTGCTTTTTTTTCTGACCAGTTTTTCTTAGGCTTTTTTAAACTGTGATTGATCTCAGATATCCTTAATTTAAGCTGTGCTGCTTCACTACAGTTGGTCAACTAAACCATCAGACATTCCCTAGGTCTCCAGTTGGGTAAGCAGGCGGACATTTTCTGTATAAGTACTTGACTGCAAATCTGCAATTCCCTTGCTTCAGACAACCTGCCCTGAAATTCTGAAGCTTCTGTCAAATAAACTCAGAATTTTGCTCAGAGAAGAAAACATTATCTTTACACACCTTTCTCTGAAGAAGGCCAAGTTTGAAAGAAGTTATCCTTAAAATATTTTATGAAATACTATGAGTGTGTGCAAAAAGAAAAAAAAAATGCCCTGGGAGGCTGAAGGCAGGCTCCATCCACTGGGAAGCCCCACTTACAACAAGCACATCACAGCTCTGGATGCACCAAACCCTCTTCTCTGCAGAGGAGGATGTTTCACTTCCCTGTGGAGTGCCCCCTAGTCATCCTGCAGGATCATGGGAAGCACAGACCTAAGCTGGTTAATTGAAAAATAGGCAACATAGATGGCCATTCACAAGCTGGATCTGTTCAGAGGCACTGGCCAGCAGATGGACTGGGCTCTGTCTCCATTGTGTTTGAACTCTAAAGGAAAGTTGGTATTTGATGGATGATGTTATTAGCTAAATGTCTTATGTGGTATAAGATCAAAGAACAGATGCGAATTACGCCTTAAAAATAGAATAATCTAAAAGGGGAATGGCTTTTAGCTGAGTAAGCATCATGGAAACAATAAAGGAGACTTTCTTTGGCTTGCTTTGCTGCACAGCCAGGTTTGACTGGTGGGATAAACAAACAACCCACTTAGGACTGAAATTCTTAGGGTGTGAGTTTTGCTCCACATTTTTCCCTTCATATTCAGTGTTTACAGTGTTTTCCCTCTTGAGTCAACACCAAAGTGTTTCTCTCCCTGACCAAATGTGTCCCAGCTCTCTGTTTCCTCACAGATGCCACTGAGGTCACCCAGGGTGGGTGGTGGCAAAGCTCACCAGCACCTCCACCTTGCTGTAACCACAGACTGAGACCTCTGCTCTGGCACAGCACTCAGCAGAGAGACTACACAAAGCAACCTTTTTTAATTTAGCCAACACCCTCCTTTAAAATGAAGGCTACTGGCCCTTTGGTCATTGTACTGCTGTGTTGTCTGTCTTTTTCCACTGGCAAGAAAGTGATTGAAATGCTCTGGTTACTTTCACTAAGAGCCTCCCATGTGCAAGACAAAGTAGCTTCTGGATGAAATCCTCCAGTAGACAGTAGGTATCCTACTCATGGTTCTCACAGAAAATGGTGCTTTAGGGTTTTTTAACTGGCACTGCTTAGGCTTCCTATTTTTGTGTCATCTGCAGATGACAATATCTGTATAATATTTTTTGTTGGGTGCTAAGCATACTCAACAATTATCAGTAATTCCTCAAACAGTAATATTTTTGAGATGTAGCACTCAGCAGTTTGCTACCACAACATAAATTCTTAGTACAGGAAAATCAGCAAAAGTGACTTTCAATTTTTTTTATCTTCAGCTTCCAGACTCTGTTTGGCAGCCATTGGAAGTTAATCAGCAATTAATTGCCCACACAGCCTGGTGACTTATAAACTGACACTCTCATTTGTGGCCTTCTGAATGAACTTGCACATGAGCATAAGCACAAAAGTAGAAACATCCAATGTTTCTCCCCCCAGCTCAAGAACACTGGGGCCCATAACTTTTTCATAGCTGTTCATAAATCTTTAGCCTCTCTCAAACACTGTGACTTAATCCCACCCATAAAACCAGACATTTTGAAGAAACAAATAAAAGCAGAAAGAACAGGAGCTCAGAGCTCAGTTTTCAAAGACCACTAGACATCTGAGATGACCCCAGATATAAGATAATATTTCCAGAAGATTTAAGGTATTCTGCTCCCATCAGTTCTGATCTGAGTTCCCTTCAAAAGAGGCTTATCTCACTTAGAAGTATTGGCCTGAAAACTAAATTTAGGCTCTTCCAGAAGCAAATGTAGTGTTTCCATCCCAAATTACTTCCAGTACAGGCCCATTTCAGATTGACATCAATAGCAGTTTTTCTCTCTGTGAACAACCATATATATTCTGCTGACTCAGTTGAACTAATATATGTGTGGTTTTGTTTTTGTTTTGTTGTTTGTTTTTGTTTTAAATAGAGAATTGGGTGAGATAAATCCTCGTAGTCTCAGGAAACAATTTTGAAGAGATGGATATCCACTACTTCATGGAGTTCTACCAACTTCCCTAGTTCAATCCCTATAAAGTGCATTGGAGACCTGCACCCTATTCTTTATTTCACCACCACATGACCTACAAGACTCATGTTTGTCCTCAGAAAAGCATTGGACTACCATTAGCTGCAGTTCAGTGGGACCCAAATGTTTGCCCTGTTGGCATTATCAACCCCCATGTTCTTTCTTCAAAGGAGCAGGATTTCACCTCTCCATCATGCATGTGTTGTGAATTGCATTCAGACTTGTGCAGAAAACTCAGTATTTCATTTTTATCTTAAGGATTTCCCAGTGCTGCCACTTTGTAGTCTCCCCCAGGCAACTTTTTACATTCTGAGACAGCAGGTAACAGACCTCAAAATCATCAAATGTGCTGTCAGAACAGGCATTGCTTGGTATCTGTGCTGGTTGTGTCTGCAAAGACCAGGAAAGGAGTACAAACACAAGGACAATCTTTAAATGTAGGTACACACCCATGCACAGACATAAACATTGCACCCTTTTGCTGGAAGCAGTTGGAGAGAGTGGGATGCACAGGAATGCAGTTCAGGGAAAGGCCATGCTTTGTTCCATTATTGAATTGATGAAGGAGGGCTTATATTTGGGGATTGGCCATCAGTATTCCTCTCATAGTTGTGAATGTAGGAGGAACTGAAAGCATTGTAATGGCAATCTACAGCAACAAAAAATGTAATACTTATATAATGAATTTATACTTTGTATATGTAAGAGCTACTCAGGATTCTTAGAGGAATTATTTTCTATAATTTTAATAATAAAAATAAATATTAGGCAAATAATATTCCCAATAAATAAAACTATATACCCACATCAGCAATGAAGAAGCAGGTGGCACAGAAGTCTGTTTAGACACTTAATGCTTTTTATCTTTCTCCCCATGGTGCTTTATCTCAGATTTGTTATGTAAGGATATTTAAATACCTAAACACACATAATCTTCTGTAAACTAAATCGGTCTCTTCTTTCAATGTTTATACATATTAATGAATGTGTGATGTTAAAAAACAGTAAATGGAAACATTCATTCAGTAATTTGCACAAATACTGTTATTACAGCAGGGCTCCTGTCTTCTGGGGATAAGGCTGCTATGGAGAAGTCTGTGAAAATTAAGTCTAAATTGTATGCTTATTAATTTTAAGACAAAAAGACATAGTGCCTGTGGACAATACTTAGCCTTTAGGCTGACTTGAAAATGCAGCTGCAGAAGGACCAGAGGTTGGTGTCCCCCTGGCTCCTGCAGCAGGAAGAAGCAGTTGGCCAGGTAGGGTCACCTCCTCTGAGGTGTGCTGCCCACAAGGCACAAATTACTGTGTCAGTGCCTGAAAAAGACAAGCTGAGGAGCCTGCAAACAATGCAAACAATGTGCCAAGGGGAGATCCTGCAGGAACAATGTCTTGGCCATGTCTGGAGGAGAGGTGGGCACTGCTGTGGCATGGGAAGGTTTCCATGAGTGATCTGGGCACACAAAGTCACAGTCAGGCTGCCCTGCACTCATCAAGAGCCCTGATGGACAATTTGTACAGAACAAGGGAAGAAGCCTGGATTCCTACTTATTTTTTCCCTATGTCCCTCATGGTTACCCACTCAGGTTTCCCCCTGAATAACCATCAGCTCCTTGATCCCCACATCTCTTGATTATGTGGATTTAAACTCTTTGCCCTTTGCTCACTCCCACCATTTTTTCAACTGCTTTTAGAGCCCCTACAAGACTGCTGGCTGAGCAAGGGGCAGCATATCCTCACTGAGTAGCAAACACATCCTGTGGCTTCTTGCCTCCTCAGGCAGCAAACTATGGGTGCTTTGGTTTCCCTCTGAAGGACAGCAATAGGATGCAACATTCCTGCCCAAGCACTACACCTCCTCACATGTCCAAGAAACTGTCTAGAAACTGTTTTCTCTGTGAGATCTCAGCCTTGCTGTTAAAATTGACTGAATTTGAGCAGCTGGATGAAAAGCTGCAGGGAGACACTAATATCAGGGCTGAGAGACAAAAAGCGACTCAATTCTATAAGAAACTTGTAAATAAGAATAAAAATATCTCTGTTCTACCTTCAGGCTGCTGGAAGGTGGAGTGCCTCTTCCCTAGAAGAGATTGTTTTCATCCTGATCCCTGTCCCCATCCCCTTTGGAGTGACTGGCTGCACCTCTCTGGTGTCCTTTGCCACTACTTTATGCCTAATGGAGAAAGAGGAAAGCTACTGTGTTTGCCTGAATTTCAACAGCATGGATCAACAGTTCTGCATGCACTTCTGATGTTTATCCACCCTTCCTGAGGGCAGCTGTCTCAGTTTCAGCTGGGCTCCTCTCTCTGTCAGTGGAAACCACAAACAGGTACTGCTCATTTTGCTTGTGATGGGATGAGGTGGAGCTGCCTTTTGGCAGTATCTCTTTATCTCTATTAATAACAAGAGGAGCCAAGAGGCAGCTTGATTTAGTCATCCAGCTGTTGAATGCCTTGGTTAGGGCAGATGAATTCCACCTTTAAGGTTGTTTCAAATTATCTTATAAGCATATGCAGTAGATGCTTAACATACCAGCTAACAATCTACAGTTGCATGTAGGTCAGTGTTAAATACCACACTTTTTTCCAAGGCTGCAGGGAAACTTTTGATCAAACACTGTTGGATAATGACACCTGATGTGCAGTGTGCAATTTGCAGCATATGTCTTCCACCTGATAGAAAGGATCTCTCTGTGAAAACCTGTAATATGTCAGATGTTTATCTGAGTACCAAAGAACAGTTGGGATGTGTCCTACAGAACCCCCAAGCCATATCTAAAAGCAGCTGTATTAACCCCAGTCTCTTTTAAGAAGGAGTTAGTCATGGCCCCCAGGTTTCTAGTGTGGAGTTTGGGACTTTGGGGTACAGCTTACATGTGGGATTTCTGGCAATTTCTCCCATGCTTCTCCAGCATTTGCATCTCCACCTTCCCACATGGCTGAAGTGTGGTGCACCTTGGCATCAACACTGATCTCTCTACCCCTTTATCCCAAACCACAGACAATAACATTTCTGCTGATTCCTGTCCCCAGTGTTTCTCAAGAGGCCAGAGTTTTTTGAAAAGTCCTAAACAGCACCAGTGGCACGGCTGGAAGTTTTGCATGGATACAATCTGGGGGTTAAGGATTCTAAATGTGGTTTGAAGCAGCTTCCCTCAGTGATGGTCAGACCCTGAGGGCTCCCTTGAACCTTGCATGTCAGTGAGCATCAAACTGCAGCTTCATTTCTAGGATGCTTTGCACAAGATGGAGAAAACTCTAAGGTCACAGGAATATCTCCACTCAATTGAGAAAAGCATCATTGCCTTCCTCAGGATAATATCTAGTTATGATTGTGGTTTGAACAACATTTCCATAATGACAAAAAACTACCCATAAATTTGCTTAGAGCTGTAAAACTGACCTGGCAAGATACAGCCAGCTACTAACAATAGCAACCTTATTTTATTGCAGTCTCCTGCCAATACCCACACAATATTATTTTCTTGCAGTAAAAATGCAATAAGGAAAGTGGAGATGATGTTTTTCTGTGCTATTTACAATGAAAAATTAAAGTGAAATCATTTGTCTGTGACTCAGGTTTGTATGGCCACTCCCTGTGCAACACCTCATGTTTTAAAAGGAATCACTAAATGAAATTCAGTCTCAGCTAAGCAGTTTGGGTTAAATCTACAGGGCAGCTCATCCTATGGGAAGTTGCTGAGAAGAAATGCTATTTAGAGCAGGAAATTGGTGATTCATAATTGACATTAACTCCAGTTACCCTCCAATGTTCATGCTGTACTTCATGTGAAATTATTATAAGGAAAGAAAGGCCATTCCCTTGAGCAAGTTCAAGTTAATGTTTAGGAAACCATTTAAGTTATTATTAGGACAAAAGTCATTACAGTGGAATGGTCAGATGCTCAGACTGCGCCCTCAGCTGCAAAGCCTGCACATTTTAATACCTCTTTGCAGGTAGCTCTTCACACATTTGGTCATTTTGGCCAATGCAATGAAATTCCAGCTTCACCAGTGTCCCAGTCAAATCTCCCACCTACTGGACAGAGCCAGAAACGAGTCCTTTTTTAGCACTCCCTAATTGCACTGAAATCCATGCTGGTGTCCAGTTTTACACACACAGGTTCCTGTGAGCCTGGAGGAATTCCAGGAGGAGGTGGGAGCAGAGCCATGAGGACGTGCCTTGAGGACCTGGCAGATACCAAAATTGCAGAATGATGCAATTCAGATCATGCAATTGGGGGGTTAGCAAGAGCATCAGCACCCAGCCTCAGGAGCAGAACAGACTGAGAAAATATTCTTTGTGTGAGACCAGAGGTGCAAAAAGTCCTGGCAGAGCTGAAGCATGCTGGAGCTGAAAAGGACACCAGAAAAGGGTATAAACTGTGGTGTACTGAGAGTGATCATGGTAAAGGTGAGAGAGCTTGCAAGACAAAGGCAGAAGAGGCAGGAGAAAGAGCCATTCATTGGTGATTCCAGATTATCTTCAATAATTCAATAATTCCTTTGCTGGGCAAAGGAATCATTGTAGAAATGTGAGTCCTGTACTTCATCTGAAAGCTAAAAAGATAAATAAGAGGTTATCAGACAGAGGCTAGAAACAGGAAAGTTTGCCCTGACTTAGCAGAGCCAAAGCTACAGCACAGCTCCAGGAGCTTCAGGAACACACCCCTGGCAAGAGCCTCCCTTGGAATTACTGTCTGGGTTAGAATTTGGAAGCTACTGCAAGAAGCAGAATTAACTGTGAAGCAAGGAACTAGGATTTCCCAAACAAAGGAAGTAAATCAGAACAGGCTGAGGCTGATGCAAGGATGCACAGAGACTGAAAAGAGCCCTGAAATGGAAGGCAAAGCCCAGTCTGCTGCAGGAGGAGACACTGAAAACCACATATCATGTACATACCTTGGCAAGCCACAGCTGAGCCCAGAATTTGGGAAAAGAGTAACAACAGATTACCTTTTCTGGGAAGGAATCAACATGAACCTGTGGTGCACAGCATGGGAGAGGAGAATGGTCACAGAACCATTAGAGGCAAAGGGCTTCTTTACAGGAGCCATGAAAAATGCTGTGGGGCAAGATAAAAGGACAACCAGCCCATAGGCAAATGGCAATAATCAATTTTCATCTGGACAGAGCTGCACAAGCTGATAAGGGTCTGACAGGGTTACGAGCACTGAGAGAAAAGCTGCAGGCAGCATAAGGGAAGAGAAGAAAGGGCTCAGAAGGGCTGTTCCTCACTGAAAGAGATAAAGGCATGTGCAAATGAAAGAGAGAGTTCATAATAATGTCAGGGATTTTTAAAATGTCACAGCCTTGATCTCAACCCCAGGGTGAGCACACTGGATCAAAACAACAGCAGAGATGGCTGGAGAACTCTTTAAACTGCAGAAGAGAGCACAGAAACATCTCCTTACTCCTCAATTCCACATCTCACTGTCCCCATCTCCACAGGGGTGGCTGGAGCCTTGCACCCCCAGCCCAGGGCGAGGTTTGAGGCACACTGCTGTGAGAATCAGTGGTCCAGGGAGAAACTCAGCCCTGGAGACACTCCACATCCATCCACAGGAAGAAATGTTGCTTCCTTAGCAAATAAGGAGAATTAAGTCATTATGTGAACAGGACAAGTTTTCCTCTCTGCCCAGAGGGAATGGCTTCTAGGGGACAGTTGACAGCACAAATTGAACCTGACACACCAAGGAGTGCTCTGGTGTTGGGAGTCCAGAGGAGGGACATGAAGATGATTAGAGGGATGGAACACCTCTCACGGGAGAAAAGGCTGAGAGAATTGGGATTGTTCAGCCTGGAGAAGGGAATGCTCCAAGACAACCTTATTGCAGCCTTTCAGTGCCTGGAAAGGGATTTAAACTGGAAATGAGCTTTCAAAAGGGCATATAGGGATAGGATAAGGGGTGATGGCTTTAAACTAAAAGAGAGTAGGCTTAGATTATATTTCAGGAAGAAATTCTTTTCTGTGACGGTGGTGAGGCACTGGAATGTATTGCCCAAAGAAGTTGTGGATGCTTTATCCCCTCCTCAACTGCACCTACCCTAGGTTGCACTGAGACCCTGGGCAGATACAGCTTCTGTAAGACTTGGTTGAGGTCACAATCTTCTACCAGCCTGGAACACCTCTTTGGAATAACTGCAGTGATGCTTTGGAACTGGATGGGCTCATCCAGTTAAGATCACCCCTTCCGTTTCAAAAGGCCACTCTGGAAAGTAAAGCAGCCAGGCTGTATCCCTTGTTTGCAAAACAGGAGGCCTAACCTGAATTCCATCAGTGAGACTCCTAAATTCACACCTGCACTAAATTTCCCCTTCCAGCAATACAATGGTAGTACCTATTTTGGTATTTTCAATACTTATTGATCTAATAAATTCAATTAATGGGATGATGCAATTGCATTTTTTGAATGCTTAAAACATAGTACTGTATGATGCTGATTTCTCATAGTAATTTTGGGAGGGAATCAGGCTGTGCTCTGAGCTTCCTAAAACCCTCTGGAGATTGGGAATATGGTACCTGCATGTACCTCCAGTTTTTTGTGCTTTGCTGAACACAGAAAAAGGATGATCAGTCTGTAGGAATTGTTGCTATTTTCTTCTTTCATTGTTGATGTTCTTACTTAAAAAATGAGAGGTCTTCAAAATTAGTTGTCGAAAGAGAGATACACTCACAACCAACTAGACCAATCATTTTAATGTCACAGAGCAGACTGTGGTACAGTGAAGGCTCTGGGAATTGTGCACACAATAGGTGCACCTTGGTCCCTGCTATCAGAGCTGCAGCTCCTGTGTGCCTGAGCTGCCTGTCCTCAGATCTGGCACCTGTAAACAGCCAGGCAAACTCACCTTGCTGGTGCTTCTGAAGTGAGAGTTAAGGCTGGAGGGCCACACTGGAAGTAGATCAGGCCCATTCACCTACGTGGAGCACAAGGAGCTGTAGTGTAGACAAGACACCAGCATCTCTGGAACTGTGTCTTCTAAAGCTGCTTACAGGCAGGAGAAACCCCTGTCCTCCTTTCTTCATCCAAATCTCTCTCCTGTTGTTACTGGGGGCGAATTGCAGCTTCCAGATCCAGACTGCAGCTTCCACAGCAGTGAAAAGTTACAGTGCTAAGCCTCTCAGAAAATGCAGAGGGCAGGAGGAATTTGCCACCAGGGCAGGGCAGCACCAACACCAGCCCTGGTGCCACACCTTGCAGAGGGCTCCAAACCATGAGGCTGCTGCCAGGAACAGCCTGCCCCCAAGCCTGGCTGCTCCTCAGCTCCAGCATCCACTGCTGGCCAGTGTGGAGCAGGATTCTGGATGGGTGGACATCAGCACAGCCACACTTCACTCTGTGATGGATGTGGTAAGACGTGTTGTATCATGACACAAAAAATTTACTGAATTAAGAGAATCAAACAGTGAAGTCCAAACAAAATGGTTTTGCTTCTTCAGAGCAGAAATTCTCAAAATAATTAAAATCAAGCCTTCTGATACAGAAATGCAATATCATGGTTTGATGACTTTGTTTTCCTAAGGATTTGGGTTGTGGTTTTTTTCTGAGATTATTACATTTTCACAGAGTATTTCATTTGCATTTATGCTGTTCTTTACTGTAGAAAATGATGTCATTAGAAAACATAATTTATCTCTTCTGGAGTTTTGCAATAGTAAAATTGCAATTCAGATTGTCTGTAGTTGTAAATCAAACACATTTATCTTAATGGCCTGGTCTGCAGAGCTGGAGGGACCAACTCTATCCATCCAGTTTGTAATGAATTGATGAACAACTCTGCTCCCCACAGCAGTCTCAGACTGCTCATAACACTCAAGCATTGATGTCTCTATATGAACAGTTTCTTTAATTACCATTGCCAATTCTGATTTTCCACGTAAAGGCAGCCACTTTGCTGAAATGTTGAAATCATTTATCACCTGTCATGAAGAAGAGTCTCTTGGCATCCTCCTGTGCAGTGAGATATGCTTTGATCTCAAAGCAGTCTATCTACAGTATGGTAAGACAAAGCACCACCTGCTATGAAGCTTGACAGACTATATAAAATATAATTTATGTACATTACCATCTTGTCTGACATAAAAGAGTCACATTAGAGAACAAGAAGCAAAAAAATTTTGTAACTGTAGTCGCAGGCACAAATATCTTTAATTTGTGACAGACTTAATAAAATAGGCTTTCACCCAAATACACAACTCTTTCCAGGAGCTGTGCAGTGACTTCATTTATATGATCTTAAATGGAAAGAATGCCTGTAGTCAATACAGTGCTACCAAAAGAAAAATAAAATATCCAGAAGATCTGATACACCTATCTGGTCAGTCTCATGTACACAAAGGACCAGAAATCAAAAGATAAGAGCAAAACCCACCAGTCAACATGTACTTAGTTTTCAGATCTTCAGGTGGTAGAACTCCATTAGCAGCAATACCCCAGCACCCTCCCAGATGCACAGGAATGAGCAGGAGCATTGTCTGGAGTTCCAGCTCCCACTAACAGACATCACCACTTCCAGGTCCCTCTGATGATCCAGAGGTGCCATCCAGCTCCCAAAGGGAAACCAAAATCCTTCATTTCATTGGTAGATTCTAGGTGGCTAGGGGCCACCTGAAGAAATGGGCAGAGGAAAAGCAAGTGTTTGCTGCCAGAGGAATCTGGTGGGATGGGGCAGTCCCTGCAGCAGTCACTGCACTGGGAGGGTCCAGGCACATCCCCTCATGACATAGAGGGCATCAGGATCCTGCACTTCCATGATGTGCCCTGGTGGCCAGGTTAGGCCAATGGCCCCTGGCCTGGATCAGGAATAGTGTGGCCAGCAGGAGCAGGGAGGTCATTCTTCCCCTGGACTCAGCACTGGTGAGGCCACACCTTGAGTGCTGTGTCCAGTTCTGGCCCCTCAGTTTAGGAAGGACATTGAGACACTTGAGCACGTCCAGAGGAGGCAACAAGGCTGGTGAGGGGTTTGGAACACAAACCCTGTGGGGAATGGCTGAGAGAGCTGGGGTTGTTTAGCCTGGAGAAAAGGAGACTCAGAGGTGACCTGATCACTCTCTACAACTCCCTGAAAGGTGGCTGTGGTCAGGTGGGGTTGGTCTCTTTCTCCAAGCAGCAACTGCCAGAACAAGAGGACACAGTCTTAAGCTGCATCAAGGGAAATATAGGTTAGATATTAGGAAAAAGTTTTTTACAGAAGGAGTGATAAAGTACTGGAATGGTCTGCCTGGGGAGGTGGTGGAGTCACCACCCCTGGATGTGTTTAAAAAAAGACTGGATGTGGCACCTGGTGCCATGGTCTAGTTGAGGTGTTAGGGGTTGGGCTGGACTCAATGATCTTGGAGATCTCTTCCAACCCAGTGATTCTGTGATTCTGTGTGTGATTCTGTGTGATTTCTTCATAGACATGGCATGTTCATGGAGCACTGTGTTTGAAGCAGATCAAAGAGATATTAATGCAAAGACTTAGGGTATTTCATTGTCATCCCTGCTGTGTCCCTCAAAGCATTTAGCTTTTTTTTTTTTTTATATCTAGGGTGAGAGGATGAAGGTCCTTGATAGACAACAAATCCCTTCTTGCCATGATGCATGCTGCAACACTCAGAAGTAAGACACAACAGGGGCTTGTGAACCTCATCTGAAACCTCATTCTGGTCTTCAACTCATACTAAGGCTGGGGAGGATGAACAGCCCCTTCAGCCCTCATGCAGAAAAGTCTGGATGAAGCATGGTCTGACATCCTGCTTTACCCTTACAGAGAGGTGCCAGGGTCAGTTGAGAGCATTTCCCCCCAAAACTTACTTCCCAACTTGGATCTTTGTACCCAGTCCCCTCACCAGGAATATGCAATGGGGGCAGTGCCACCCAGAAAGCCATGGGGAAATCTGGCCTCAGGAAACTGAAACCCTTTGTGAGAAAGCAAAACTAAAAGGGGATGGTTGGAGCAGCTCTGACTTGCATTAGGCAGCAATGGGATTTCTCAGGAGGGCACTTGTCCCACAAAGAAACTGGGAAACTTCAGCCTCTGGGATCTGAAACCCTTTGTGAGAAAGCAAAACTAAAAGGGGATGGTTGGAGCAGCTCTGACTCACATTAGGCAGCCATGGGCTCTCTCAGGAGGGCACCTGTCCCTCAGCCCAGGAAGGGAGGTGGAAATAAAGGAGTTATGCAACCTCCCAACACATCCATGGGATGCCTGCACTGTCCAGCCACCCTCCAGACACCAAACACCAAGGACCAGAGAGTGACTGCCTTTGGGGTCTATGGGGTCTTGCAGTTCTGAAAAAAAGTTCTGAAACATTTTTACACAGCATCTGGAAAGAAGCATACAGGCTCGGAATTCTTCAGGAATCATTGCATGATGTTGTTTTTTAACTTGGTCCATCTGTACTACTCTATCACTCCTTATCCCAAAACAAGCTTTTAGATCAATTACAGAGATGGCACATATTTGTTTTCCTCCTTTGCTGTGCAGCTTCAGAGGGTGAACACACAAACCAATGCAACGTTCACTTCTCATTTAGATTCAAGTACAGTGCCAGACACTGGTAGCAAGGGTTACTCAACCCTGCAAAGTTGAATTTTTTTCTTGTTTGCATTCCAAATGAAAAATATTTTTCAGTCCTGTTTTTCATGGGGAAAACTAACATATCTATCACCCCTTCCACATTTTTTTATTCCTTCAGTAGTAAACCTCTGTCTTAATGCAAGAACTTCAAAGAAAGTCAAAGTGATTTTTTCATTTTATGAATTTGCCCAGACACTAAATGTGTTTAAATGCCAACTTCCATTTTCAGTTATGTCATTATAATTTAGATTATCTTGCTATTTTTCTGCGAATTTGTTCTCAGGAAAAAATTCCAAGCCCCATTTCTTGCTTTCTACTAAAGTTTGAAGTTTGTTCTTAAAAATTCCTGGAACCAGAACAAAAAATGGTTCAATTTGTCACTTGGTTGGGAAGAGGAGTGCTTGGTGGGAAAAGAGCAGGGAGACACTGAGAGCAAACAAGGCAAAAAAATAGTCTTGTATTTATTGAATCTCTGATTTTCAAGTGTACAACCTACAACTGCTATTGCCAGCCAAGCCTGACGTTTATACATTTTCTTTTGACATTTGAAGATTAAGTAAATCATGTTTATGTGTGATAGTACCAGCACACACTTGACTCCAGTCTCTCCCCACCTCTGCAGGACCTGTCGCCAAAGGGATGCTATGGAAACAGCACCAGGAGATGGCCAGGAATACACACCCGTGCAGGAGACCACCACAACTAATTAATCTCTTGATTAAAGGGAGCACTGACAAAATCTCCAGCTATGCTTCCCTTCTGTGTTGAGCAGCTGCTACAGGTCTATGTTCATGTGCAAATTAAGCTGATAGGCATGTGCTTGTTATCTCTAGATTTGTGTTTATTTACCTCTTCAATTTTTAGTAAGGATACAATTAAGGGTACCAGTTCTTGGCTGCTGTTTGTTTTATAGAGTAAACATGAAGCAATTGACTGTAACTATTGAGTCTGCAGTGCTTTACTGAGGTCTGATTAGAAAACCACTAAAATCTCCTTAAAGGCACTCCACTTTCTAAAGGTTTCTGAAAGGTATCTGAGATAGGATCACAGAAGCAGAGGGTTGAGCTTGCCTTAATTGTCATTTACTTCTGATCCTGCCTCATGTGGCTACAAGTTCATTTCAGCAAATTTGCTGATGGTGAGAACAGACTCAAGTTCTTTTTCCTGAGAATTCCCATTGAAAATGGAGAATGAAAGCAGTTGAATCAGACATGGATGAAGACAGGAATGGGAGGGAGAGAAGGAAGGGAGGATTCCAGGAAGGGAAAGAAAGAAAGAAAGAAAGACAGAAAGAAAGAAAGAAAGACAGAAAGAAAGAAAGAAAGACAGAAAGAAAGAAAGAAAGACAGAAAGAAAGAAAGAAAGACAGAAAGAAAGAAAGAAAGACAGAAAGAAAGAAAGAAAGACAGAAAGAAAGAAAGAAAGACAGAAAGAAAGAAAGAAAGACAGAAAGAAAGAAAGAAAGACAGAAAGAAAGAAAGAAAGACAGAAAGAAAGAAAGAAAGACAGAAAGAAAGAAAGAAAGACAGAAAGAAAGAAAGAAAGAGGAATGTAAAGAAGAGAAATGCAGAAAAGAAAGTCCAAACTGTTTTACAACCTTGATTTAACACCCAGTCTGAGCCAGACCTGTTATACAGAATACAGTTCCTTGGGGGTTTATAATGCAACTACTACAGAGAAACCAGCATGATGTGACACAGCATGAGCTATTCAGCAGCCCAGTAAAAATATGAATAGCTCATAATGACAGGACAATCAAACTATTACTGTCTGGAATGTGAGATTATAAAACATGAGATGATAAAATATCATGATCCAGATTGAAAATCAATATATTTGCTAAAGTTGCCAGGAAAGGAACATGAACCATTAGAAAATAGTCAGTGCATTCCCTAGAGCTGCTACCAGCATTCTTTGGATAAGGCGAGGAGTTGCAAGTTCAAAGCAAAAATAAATTAAAGGGTTCTTATATCAATCCAAAGTATTCAAAAATAGAAAGTTTAACGGGAAGCAAGTAGTGAAAATCCAGAGTGGAGGGGTGAACAAGGGCAACTGCAGTACTGATATTTCAAAAACAACAGGCACATTACCCTTACCTGGAGGAGTTTTCAGAAGTTGCTTTGCTGTAAGGCAATGCCCTTGCAATATTTAAAGAGGTTTGCTGTTAGAAACTCTTGGATTAGGAAATTTTGCATGCACCAAGTGAAATACCAAAGAGAGAACTAGCCAGCCTGCCAGGTTAGTCACTGGGGTTGGTGCAGGTAAGGAATAGCAGTGAAGTATCCCCGTTCAGGTAAGAACTTAAACAAATGTTTAGAGTGTGCATATTGCTTAAGTGTTTATTTAAGTAATTTAATACACCCTGGCCAGACTAATGAAATTCAAATGCTATTCATCTCACCACACAAGAGTGTTCTCCATAGCATAGCACAGATATGAAAGCAAATAAGATAAAAGGAGAGGTGAAATAAGAAAAGAGGTGCTACTTACCTGTGTTATGCATTTTGTCTTTTTTTTTTTTAATGGAGCCATTTGTAACCAATTCTTAGCATGGTTTGTATTAAGTCTGGATCACAAATGACTCCTACCATGCAGCTGTTTACATCTGGCTCACAGGTGTGTGACTGGTGTTTGCCAGGAGCAGATGGATGCCTTAGAGGGACCTTTCAGTGCAGAGACAGAGAGGAGGAAAAGGTGAGGGTCTTCAGTGTTCCCTACCTGTGTTCCCTCACTATTAAGCCTCCTGTTATGAAATACAAGTCAGCTTGCATGGAAATACTGATTGGAAAAGGCTCCAGATTTTCCTTTAAGGTAGTGAAAAGTGTGGTAGGGAATACATGAAAGAGTATAGGGCAAGTTGATTAGAAAAAACAATATTGCTTGGCAATCCAGGTAAAGCTTCCAGCAACAGGAACTCACAGCCTTTGGCTGTGCTGGGATTGCAGAGTTCATTGTCCTGACTGTGTCCTGCCCCAGGGGATAGAAATGGGTGCATTAGATTAAAAATCTGCCAAGTGTGTGTGGCACTGTGGTTTGTACACACACACACCAAGGATCTCTGCACACAGGCATTAAAAACCCCTGTGTGATGCAGAGTTCAATGCTCCTGTTCCCCACAGGCTGAGGGGTCAGCTCTGGTTCTGAAATCCCATTCACCATCACCTGCTCAGAAACCAACTGCTGGGTCTGACACAGGGCAAACCTAGAGGCTGAGGGGAGACCTTAATGTGCTCTACAACTACCTGAAAGGAGACATCAAATTGCAATGGGGGAGGTTTTTGTTAGATATTACTAAAAATTTCTTCACAGAAATTGTTGTCAGACATTGGACCAGGCTGCCCAAGGAAAGTGGTAGAATCACTGGAAATATTCCAAGCCTGTGTGGATATAGCACTTGAGGACATGGTTTAGTGGTGAACATGGTGGTGGTTCTAGGTTGACAGGTGGATTTGGTGATCCTAGAGGTCTTTTCCAACCTTAATGATTCCATGGTTCTGTGCCAACCTGACTGGAAAGCAGGACTTGATAATGTGGGGCCTGTGTAACACATGGGCTGCAAGGAGGATAAACCACCTTGTCTTGCCTATATTCCCACCCATCATAGCCTGGGAAAGCAGAAAGCAGCAGGGCAGAGGGATGCAGGAGCAGGATGGGGTGAATGAGCAGGAATTACCAGCCTGGCACTTTCAGAGCCAAGCACATCAGGGCTTTGGCAGGGGAGCTTTTTGGAGAGGAACAATGCCACAGACATGGGTGTAACAAAGAGATCTTTGTGAACACCACTGGCCTGCAGCACAGGACCAGGACTTCCTTTCAGGCTGGCTGCCTGGAATACAAGGAGGACAAACAGCTCCTCAAGTCAGAATAGCATGACCAAAAATCCCAGTACATCCCCTGAGCTCCCTGCCTGTGCAACTCCTCAGCCGTGCAGCAGCTCCTTCCTCGCTGGGAGGATTTGAATGGAAAAGAGGGGGAGACGTGGGGGCTCAGGCAGTGGGCAGAGCAGGAGCTCTTTGCATGCATGCACACGTAGCTCTGGCTGCCAGGAGCCAGGGGCTGCCTGGCTGCACAGTTTGGGAAGCCCTGTGGCACACAAAGCCCTCTTGCACTGAGACAACAATCCTAAATTCAGTGCTTTTACTCTCCTGAGCCAATGAAAAAGTCCCTCCCCCCTCCCATAAATTTTGGCAGATCAGCTTCTTCCAGATTTCCTGATGAATTATCACAAGGAAGAGAAATCATCCTCAGCCCTTCCTCACTCAGAAATCTGAGGATTTTTCCCATGGTCTGTGTAAAATGAAGCACTCCAACTAGCACCATTCATGCTGCCACAGCCAAGAACAGCCTGTGCAACTACATCCCCAGTAAGTGTTACAGCCTGTCTTAAGAACCTACAAAATAAAATGTACCCACAGATTCCCAACTCAAACACACCACCAAACTCACCCACTGCATCTCTGACTCTGTCAAGTTTTTTTTCAATAAATTTAGGCCACGGGAACCCACTTTAGCCCAAAAGATTCCAACTTCTTTATAAACCAACTTCACAGATTTTTCTTTTTAAATAACTGTCACCAAGCCTATGCCTATGAACCAACATTCAGAAATCACGTGCTCACCAGCTGGATTGGAAATCTGTATCTTATTTTCAGTTCCCATCACAAATTCAGCCATCAACAATTCATCAACAATGCCATCAAGCTGTCTCTGAAATATTCTTACACCTCTATCAGCTTCAGGGGCACTGTCATTAGTGAAGTGAGACCCTAAATCTTCCATGCACAAGCATGCCTGCAGATCAACACACATATCACCACTGAACTTGCAACCAAATATATTTAAAAGTCATCACACTGCTGTGCCTTAAAGGAGACTCTCAGGGAGCACTTGTCCCTTGGAGGAGAGCAATGGTGGCACTTGCTTTACTGGTGTAAGACTGGGCTCTGCCCTACCAAAAGAACTGTCCTTACCTGGCAGTGACTTCATTGTCTCAGCATCCCCATGAGGGGAAGCAGAGGGGCAGGCTCTGATCTCTTCTCCCTGGTGACAGGGCTCGAGGAAATGGCGTGGATCTGAGACAGGCAAGGTTAAGGTTGGATATCAGGAAAAGTTTTTCACCCTGAGGGGGTTTGGGCATTAACACAGGCTCCCCAGGGCAGTGGTCACAGCACCAGCCTGACAGAGCTCTAGAAGTGTTTGGACAATGCTCTCAGGCACAGGGTGTGACTCCTGGAGTGTCCTGTGCTGGGCCAGGAGCTGGACTCAATGATTCTGATGGGTCTCTTCCAACTCAGCATATTCTATGTGGAACCAGAAGCTTGCTTGAGTGCAGAAATCCAAGCCAACCAACTGCCTCTATCCCTCAGGTTTCACATGCTAAACCCTAATGGGATCCAAATAGAAAATCATCAGGTTAACTAAAACCAGCAATAGAATGCCATGTGTTTTGAAAGAAATTTCCCCCAGCATCTACACTTCTATCTTTTAAATAACTGCCACCCTCAACAAACTCACAACCAGAAGCAAAACAAACTGAACCCTCCTTTGAAAAAATGAACAGCAAAAAGCAGAAGATAAACAGTCTGTAACCCCATTTCTGCAGCCACTGCCACGAGTGCCCTCCAAGCAGCCCCACTGCAATCCAGGGAGCATTCACGTGCTCCCCATGGAGCCTGACACACACCACACCTGGGCACTACAGCACTGATGGAAACTGTGCAGTTGGACAACATGTATGTGCTGGAGTGAACTCTGCTGGACAATCCATAAAGGACCAGAGCACCAGTTACCATTCAGAGAATATTTTTCACTAACTGCTCCCACTAAAGGACCAGAGCACCCAGTTACCATTCAGAGAATATTTTTCACTAACTGTTCCCACTGACGTCTCCAAGGACCATCCTGAAAAATGGCTTCTGATACAACTCCAACAGGCAACACTGGAAAGGAAAATGCTCAAATCTACCAGGGTATTAAAAAAAAGAAGAAAGAAATTATGGACTCAACAAAGTCCATGTACTTAAGGCCTACTTTGATCTTCCTTCTGTCTGGCTAAATGAAGCTCGTTCCATATGGGCTGCCTGCCAATGTATTTCCCCCTGCTTTTCTCTGAAGAAATAAACATGTTATCATGTTATCAGCTTCCTTTTGCTAAAACCTCATCTGGTCACAGACTGTAGCCACCCTTTTTCTATCAAGTTGACTGGTCATCTGGTGCAGCTGTGTTGAGCAAAGAGTTATTGTCTCTCACCTGTCTTTTGGCTTCCTGTTTGGAAGATGCTGCTACTGGTTCCGTTTTTTGTTTTGTTGGGGTTTTTTTGGTTTTTTTTTGGTTTTTTTTTGTTTTGTTTTGGTTTGGTTTGGTTTTTTTGATGTTGTTTTTTGGTTTTTTTTGTTTGTTTGTTTGTTTTTTTGGTTTTTTTGGGTTTTTTTGGTTTTTTTGTTTTTTTTTTTTTGTTTTTTTGGTTTTTTTTTGTTGTTGTTTTTGTTTTTTGTTTGGTTTTTTTTGTTTTTGTTTTTGTTTTTGTTTTTTGTTTTTTTTTGTATTTCAGCTGGTCTAATGAAAGATTTCACAATCTCTCGGGCCCTTCACTCCATGATGAGGTATCCAGGGAATACTGCTGGGAAAAAACACATCACACCAGTGCCACACACCTTCTTCCTTGGACCACAAGTAACAGAGTTCAGGTGCTTCTCATGCCCACTGACCTGTGCTGAGTGAGAAATGAAAAATACACTCAAATCGGGTAGAAGTTGATAGAACCTTAACAAAAAAAATCAGGATCCCAGAAACCTGGAATTTTTGAGCTTTCTGTGCTTTCTGGCTCTGACCCCCTGGAGAACACTGCTTTTGACCTGAGGCCTTGGAGAGGGCTTCCAAATGTGAGTGATGTAGTTAGAGTCATGGATGTGTAGTTAAGTAGAAGTGTGTGCTTTCACATGGTGAAGAGTTTTAAATTTGAGGCTTTTATAATATAGTAATAGGTATGGGACAAGATGGAGGATTTTGGGTGTTGTCTCTTTTTGGTGTTCTTCCTCCTTCCTCTTCATGGTTTCAGGTAGTAGTTTCTGGTTAGATAGTTGGTGCTGCACTGTGGGTCACAGGAGTTTGGTTATTGGGTCAAAAGTATAAATAATATAGGTGTTAGTTCTTTATTGGACCCTTTAGCTTTAAGAGACCTTGTAGCTAGCTGGATTCAGCTCCATTTTGCCTGCTTTTAGCTGGTAGCTGGAAGTATTGCTGAACTTTCTGTAATTTAGATAAGATTTAATAAACAACCTTCATGTTTTTTAATCCTGGCTCTGAGTGAAGACAGAAGAAACTTCAGACAAGACTAATCAAGTGGTGCAAATACCACCCTTTACAGATAGAAAGCAAATTGTGACCCTGAGAGCTGGGACAAACTCCCTGCTCCCCACCCCTTGCACCATAGGGAGCCTCATCCCTCCTCCAGGAGTTTGGCTGCACTGGCTGTGCCTTGTGGCACCCATGGCAGTGGTTGCTCTTCCCACCATGCCCATTCCCATGCCCATGCTTCCCATGCAGCTGCAATCCTGAGGCTGGGAGCCTCTTTGGCACAGTCTCTGCTGCAGAAACATCTTTCCTGAAATGCACGCCAGCCCTGGTGCTCCAGTTACCTTCAGGAATGTGCCCCTACCGAGGATTAAGCAAAATAAATATGATCTGGTTCCATATCTGTTTTCATGTTTGCTTATGCATACCTGCCTCCAGCCCTGTCCAATGCTTAGACCTTCCAACAGCTCCTAGTTATTAGAGAGCATCTCATTTTTACAGGGCCACTTTTGACTTTTGAAGAGACTTTTCTCTAGAGGACAGTTACCTGCTTCTGTTCCCTCCTTAAACCCATAGATATAATAAATAAAGTTTCCTACAGAGGCACTGCAGAGACTATCCCTGCATTACAAAGAATTTGTGCTAAAAACAAAACCAATAGGTCATATCTGAAGAATACCAACGCCTGCAACAGTTCTTTGGGTGTGCTAGTGAGCTAAGGGTGTCCAAATATTTTTTTCCTGTGGGACTTAGGTGAACTGTCCTCTTAATTACTTAATGCATACATTTTTTTTAATCACTTTTTTTTTTTAGCATATTTTTCTCTCATTCATAAAGAATACCTTCATTAAGTATCTCTTTTCTTGCTCAATATTCAAGCTACTGCTTCACAAAGTGGTCCAGATTTTCTGCTAATTCTTACTGATGCTGTCAGTAGCATCTGCAAAGTGCTGCCCCAGAGCTCTACCTGCCCAACAGTGCTGATTTTTAGTGGACAATGTTCTTCCTTTTCCTCCACCCAAAATTTGCAGCTATGACAACTTTGGTTTTCTGGAGGTGAGAAAACTCCTGTTGGACTTAAGGGAAAAGACCAATTCTCCCACTTGGGGAGATGAGGACCAGCAATGTCTCTCTTTGCCAGCCCACTTTAGCAAGCTGCAAGGGAAGCACAAAGATTGTGGCTCCAAAATGAGGGGTCTTATGCTTTAGTTTTGTCAGCAAAAAACACTGAGCAGGTGGTTTCACCCCCAACAGGTTTCTCCTTACAGCTTTATGTTTCAAGGGACAACAGCATCCAGTAGAGAAAATCAGAACTGAACTCTGTCCAACTTATGCTGAGTGAGAGAAAAACCACAGCTGTCCTCAGTGGTCTAAGTGCTTTGATGTGCACAGCTAGTTTTGGTTAACCAGGTCCTAAACACTCTCCTGTTTGATGCCAACAGGGAGTTTGGCCCATAAAGTTCACATTGCCACAAAAAAATCACGGGAAGCTCTTAAAAATGGCTATGGATAGGTTATGTACCTTGGGCATTTCTGTGGAGGGTTTAGAGACAGCTCCTCTGCAACCATGGAGAGCTTCAGGGTGCCTGTATGGTGTAGGCAAGTGGATAAATTTGCACATCACCACGTGTAGCTATGGGAAAACTCCCCACATGAGTTTTGCAGAAGAGGTGGTCAAGAGCACGTGGGGCTGGACGTTGTGGGTGATGCTGAATGGAATTTTTGGCCATTACTTCCTGTGGAAAAAGGAGACAGGGACAGAAATTACCTCAGTTCCAGGCTGGAGCAGCACCTACTACTGCCCAGACAACTTACTTATGCAAAAAAACCCCTAGATCAACAATTTTTGAACATTTATAAGCTTTGTGCCAGGATCCAGATGAGTGCTGTGTGTGGAGCCCTGCATTTATGAAAGCTAATGAATGTACAAGAGCATTTGTTGGCCCCACCACAGAGCAAGTGATTTTGCCAGCAGCCCAAGCAGTGCTTCAGGGCAGATAATTTAAAAAACTTGTCCCAAAGCTTTCAGCTGCACCTGAAACGTGGCACTTTACAAATGAGTTGCAGATGCAAATAAGACTATTTGAGTTCCCTTTACCCATTTTGCATGAAATTCAGCTTTGTGGGGAAGACTTCAGGGGTCTTCCTGCCAAGTCCTCAGGGTGAGAGCAGAGTGTTTGCTCCCCTTTCCTTCCACTCCCTCATTTCTGGGTGATCCCTGTAGGACCATTGCACAGGAGGGGACAAAACAATTCCTTGTGAAAAATCTGGCTTAACAAGATGTGAATAGATTTGTACCTGCCAGAAGGACTGCAAGGAAGAAAAAAAAGGAAGGGGAGTTTTGGGAAGGTTTGGGAAGGTTTAAGGTAAGGTAAGGTAAGGTAAGGTAAGAGGAAAGGAAAGGAAAGGGGAAAGGAAAGGAAAGGGGAAAGGAAAGGGGAAAGGAAAGGGGAAAGGAAAGGGGAAAGGAAAGGGGAAAGGAAAGGAAAGGAAAGGAAAGGAAAGGAAAGGAAAGGAAAGGAAAGGAAAGGAAAGGAAAGGAAAGGAAAGGAAAGGAAAGGAAAGGAAAGGAAAGGAAAGGAAAGGGTCCTGCAGTGGGTGTCTGGGGCTGTCACCACAGCAGCAGTGAGTCCCCAGAGCCGTGAGAACCTCGCTGCAGCCCAGCCAGGCAGGGCAGTGCCAGGCCAGACCAGGCTCACTCACCACTCCTGGGCCATGCCCTCAGCAAAGAAAGGACCCCCTTTTCTGACAAACAAGCTGTGGGCAGGGTGCCAGCTGAGTGCTTCTGAACGGGGAAAGGCTGCTCCTTGCAGAAAGGCTGGACCCAGGCACTGGAAAGATTTAACCCTTCCAGGGTTGGTTGGTTTTGCAGAATGTCACGGAAGGCAGCTGGTGTGCCCAGTGTACCAAAACCAAAACTCACCAGTGACAAATCCTGTCTAGCACAAGCTGATGAAGCTCACTTTTACAAGTGTTGGGCATGAAAAGCCCTTATGCAGCATCTCCAGAGCAGACAGACATCTATTTAATAATTTGCAGCATAGTGCCAAATTAAAGGCACAAGAGAAATTGTACTATCCCCAGACATTTAGGCACTTACCATATTTCACAGGGTGGTGTTGTAGTCTCCAAAACTCTGTGCAGCTCTGTGCCTCATTGCTCAGCATTCCTCATTCCAAAAAATATACATCTTGCAGAAGAGAAGGCAAGCACAGGGTAGCTTGTGTAGTGCTGCCAGTTTGCTTTTCCTCTGTAGCCAAATGCAGCTGATCTTCAGTGCTAAACTTCTAAGTCTCTTTCCCCTGCACCCCCACCCTCAGTTTCATTGTTTGTTAGATGTGTAAGGGCATGCTTTGATTTTCTTACTATTTTATCCATCCACAGACCACCCAGCTGCTGCCTCACAGACCAGCACGTGTTGTGTACCACAGACTGAAAAGCACTTTCCTTTCCCTTCCAGAGCCCTGGCATTACAAAATGCTGAGCTAAACTACAGCTTTATGTTAAGAAAGAGCAACTATAAAATCCTTAGAAACAACCTAGCAGGACACTTCTAAACCTATTATAAAGTTAGCAGTTAAAATACAGAAGGGCTAAAGAATATTGCCAACTTCAGAGAAAATGCAAAAGAAGATTCTTCTCAAATTACACACACTTTGTAGTAACTTGTATGAGCAGGAGGGGACTGAAGCAGTCTCAGAAGATTCCACTGTGACTTACTGTGAGTTTGGAAGGAAATGCATTAGTTAAAAATATTACTGGTCAGTTTGTCAGGTCCTGCTAAGGGACATGAGCACCACACAGTTGCTACAGCTATGAAGAAGTAACTTGGATAAGAGTCACTTGATCCCATGTCACATCCTACAATTGATCTGGTCCCTTCAGGCTTGCCCTGGTTCCTGACCTTTGTCTCTGCTGCTCCCTGATGCCCTCACAGCATCTTTTCACACCACAGCCAGCCTGCTCAGGGGCAGGCCATGCATTATGGATGATACATGCCTTCCTGCACTGTGCCTGAGTGCCTCGGCACTCACTGCTCAGGAAAGGTCACTACACGACCCCTTGGCCTTCTGTGAGTTCCCAATGAAGCACTTATCCTTCACACCAAATTATAAACTCATGTGGCTCCAAAAATAGGCAGTGTCATCTGGTTTGGAGTTGTGAACCTTGAATCATTGGCTTAAAGACCAGGGAAAAGCCTGCTCTTCTCCATTAATATGAATAAATAATTTCCAGGATGAAAGCCTACACAGAGCAATTTGGCCTAGAAATGCCCACATCCCACTTTTCTTTTAAATGCAGGTGATTCTGGTTTGAGTGGTACCAGTGCAGCAAATTTGGGAATAATTAAATACTAATGTGTTATTTCATCCTTTTTTTTTTATATGGCTCATAGAAAAAAATTTCAAATTACTATAGCAACAGGCTGAAACCATACTCTGGAACTTGTCGATATTTATCCCGTGATCTAATAGGGGTTTGTTGACTGTGCTACTCTGCAAAGCAAGGACATTAAGTCAGAGCTTTATTCTTTTACCATATGGTCCCCAGGAAAGAAATTTTCTCCTACACTTTGTACTCTGCACTACACTGAGGTGCACCAACAATAAGATTCATAAAGAAAGCCATTAGTTACCTGTGATTAAATCCCACAGCCCAGGTATGGATTTAAAATTTATGGAAATAAAATTATAAACATAAAACTGAGGTTGCATAGATCCAGATGAGTGTTAACAAGTGCAAAGGGCTGCGAGAGTAATGTGTTATTTTACTGTTATTGTAACATATGTTTATCTTTAAAGAAGGCGCCTGTGAAAGGTATTGCACAGGGATTTAAGTCATGTGGGTAGGTGCAAGTAGCACAGGATTAGGTGGCTGGGGGACCAGGCTAAGACTAAGGAAGTTACATCATTCCCAAATTCAGAAAACTCAGGAGTGAATCTTAAAGGAATGGGGAGAACTCCAATAGAAAAATTCTTTAAGACAGAGGTGAATGAGAGGATGTTGTACTTTTTTGTTGTTGTTTTGTGGGGGTTTTTATGGGTTTGGGGGGGCTTTTTGAGCTGTCTTCCTATGAGACTTTCAAAAAATACAGCAAGACAGACAGTGATTCTGTTGGTCAGCTCAGGGATCACTCCCAGACCCGTACACAGAGACCCACCTCTTGTAGGACAAATTCAGTTCACAGAATTACACAGAAGTTTTTTACTTGACTAATTTGCAGTAGCATTTCTTCCTATGACATCATGCTTGCAGTGTTTTGGAAAGCAGCAAACTGCTTTTTAGGAACACACAGCAATCCCAGGAAGAGTGCCTCCAAAAAGTCAGGTATGAATGAGTTTTGAGATGTGAGTTTTTGAGATGACTAACCAAGGGGAAAAGCACTGTACCTGGCTTTAGAAAGGAAGAGAAAGTCCACATGGACAATGATAAAGCAGTCAGTGGAAGCTCAACACCATGAAAAACACTCAGCTGAATTGTTGACAGTCAGTCAGTGACTCTGAGAGCATAAAGGAAAGGAAAAGAGCCAGCATGGATTTGTGAAGAGCAAATAGTGTCAAACCAACTGAATTTCCTTCTCTGGCAGGGTCACAGGGCTGGTGGGTAAGGGTATGCTGTGGATGTGGCACATCTTGGCTTCAGAAAGATTTCCAACAGCATGAGGCTGGAGAGGTCTGAGCAGCACTTTCACAGATAGAACTGGAATTCAAAGCAGCCCTGATAAACAAAATAAAAAGGATCTAAAATCAGCAGAGTGGAACTCAGTGAGAAGGCAGCAGTCAGGAAAGAAAACTCAGGTGCCCACAAGAAAGCCAAACTGGGCAGATGGACTGGGCTGCTGTACAAACCAGTCTGGGCACCACAGAAAAGCAGGGATCCAGCATGAATTGACAAAGTGATATTGTTGGGAAAAAGGCAAATGTGATTGTGGGACAGGCCAGCAAGTGCTGTAAACAATTACTGCACTCTGCTCTGCTTTGAACAACCCTGAGGAGCAGGTTCAACCTTTGGGACCAGGCTCTGCAGAGGTGGGAAGATCAGGAGATGGGAATGTATAGGGAAGAGGAGCAAGAGGAGCTGCGAGGGACTGAAATGGATTATTTATGGGGAAAGGATGAAGGAGTAATTTGTTTAGGCTGGAAAAAGGGTTCTGCCATAAATAATACACAGAGCAATATTAAATGAGGAAATTAATGGGGTTGCTGGCATGGGGCAGCTACGCTGGTGATCTGTGAGAGGCATCAGGCACAGAAGTGGGGAACTGGTCCAAAATGCTTGGGAACAAACAGGCTGCCAGGGACAAGGCAGACACATGGGGGCTTGCTGAGCTCCCAGGCCACTGCTTCACAGTCCCACCCTCTTCCTGACCAAGGTCCAAACCCACCAGAGCTACCACCTTCTGTGAAACCCTGGTCTGAGCTGACAGCTCTGCAGAAAGGAGCCAAGGGCAGCGAGTCCCATGCTGTTCGTTTCAATGTATGACTTCTGTGAAATGTTGAGCCCCCGAGGATGCCGTGATGGGCTTTGGGCATGCAGGGTGGGAAGGACAGGACCACACTGTCAGTCTGTCCTCTGCCACATGGCACCCTGGGGTGGCTGTGCAGGAGTGCAACAGTAAGAGTCTCCTGAAAAAAATAACCCAAAAAACCAAACCAACCAACCAAAAAAAAAAAAAAAAAACCCCAAAACTCCCCAAACCCCCAAAAAGGTGAACTAAAACAAAACACCNGCTCTGCAGAAAGGAGCCAAGGGCAGCGAGTCCCATGCTGTTCGTTTCAATGTATGACTTCTGTGAAATGTTGAGCCCCCGAGGATGCCGTGATGGGCTTTGGGCATGCAGGGTGGGAAGGACAGGACCACACTGTCAGTCTGTCCTCTGCCACATGGCACCCTGGGGTGGCTGTGCAGGAGTGAAACAGTAAGAGTCTCCTGAAAAAAATAACCAAAAAAACCAAACCAACCAACCAAAAAAAAAAAAAAAATCCCCAAAACTCCCCAAACCCCCAAAAAGGTGAACTAAACCAAACCACCACCACCAAAAAACCAACAAAGAAGACAACAGCAAATAATTTCTGAATGTGAAGCTGCAGGTGGGTTAGCTCCATGAATGAACCAGTCAGCTGAGAGAGGATGAGCTGGAGGTTACTGCTCTTGTCCAGGACTGTCTTCCTATGAGCAGACATCAGTCTGGAGGGTGAGGGCAGGGTATCTCCCTCCCAGCAATACAGTCTGGGGTTATCTCTGCCAAGTACCTCTCATTTTGGGGTGGGAGGGTGAGGGACAGATCACATGTGTCTCTGGTAGTTGCCAAAATTAGGTTTGCTTGCCTTTGGAAAACCAAAATCTCACTCACCTTTCCTGTGCTTCAGATGACAGCTCTCTCTGCCTGGGTCTTTTTTGAAAAATTACAAGGAGACCATGAACTTTGTTTGCTTTGCAGATCATAACAATAAGATCATGGTGTCACTATTTGGCTGGTGCTGCACTGTACTGACCAACATGTCCAGGGACTTTCTTACTCACAAGCTGCCCCTTGGCTACTTTTACACTGCCCTTCAGTCTTCCCTCACCCATACACCACTCCTGGTGAGAGAAGGTTAGTGATAAACGATTCAAGACGGATTCTGGAACTGAAGAGGATTTTTTTGTTGATTTCTGGATTTTTCATCAACTTGCTGTTTTCAGACTCATTTTCTGAGTAGCTGTCCTCTGTAGTCCAGGACTGGATCCCATTGGAGAGTTCCACTACCCTCTGAGAGTGGCCCAGCCCTAGGCAGGTGTAAACCTTTCCCCCCTCCCCAGCACAGCTCATACCAGAATACTCAGGGCTTTCCATGAGCCTGCCCCAACCAAGCAGAAAATCTGCAGCACTGTGATCTTACCTGGGCTAGAAATGTCTTTCCCATCAAAGAACATGATTTAATGCACGCCTGCTAAGTTGTGCAAAGCCTTGTATTTTACTGCTAGCACATCTTCTGGGACTGTGCATCCCTTTGGATTTTCTTGGAGGGGTTCCATTGAAGCTTGGGGAAGGGCAAGGGGAGGTTGTTTCCTCAGGGAACTGAAGGATACCCTCCCTGCCCTCACCCCCATGACTTCTTCCTCATAGGGAGCAAGCACTGCATACAACCAGGCTTTTTGAGAGCAGAAGGGAAGCATGTGACAATGCTTTTAATGTCTGCTGCTTTTCCCAGACCTTCCCTGAGTTTGTTTCCTGGGGTTGTACACAGTCTCCAGCAAAAAAAAAATATTTTGAGCAACCCTTTGAAAATCCTTCTCCACTGTGTCCAGGGAGATAGTCCTGTGAGGCAATACCAAGAAAGAAAAAACATTGTGGGCTTCCCAGTCTGAGGAATACTCTTCAGCTTGAGCACACGTATCCATGGAAGGTAGAGATCAAACGAAAAATCCAGAGAAGTGTCTCAGTTATTGTAATTAACACAAATGCTGACTCTCACTAAGTCCTCATTCCCATTGATTGAGGCACAGCCTTTAACCCACCAGGAATTGTGAGTCTGGACAGATGCTTTGACAGTCCTAGTGACATCCCACTGTGCCCATGTTCTGGGTTATGAAACTCTGCAGTTGCTCCAGGCTCAGTGGGTTTGCTTTGTTGTATTACATTTTGGACTTCACAGTGCACTATACAGAAGAAACACAAAACAAAATATTGCTCAATAATAGGGCTCAATATTCATAAACTGAGGCTCTGCATCCCCTGATGTGCATATATCATAAAGAGTTATGAAGTTGGTAGATATCTTAGTTCTCCATTATATGAGCCTTCTGTTCCCATCCTGGCCCTGAAATTCAATGTCATGGGTAGGGAAGCTCTGGCTCTCCAACAGCCAGGGACATTGTTCTAAGGAAATATTGCTGAAGTCAATGCAGTGTTAACACAGGTCTTTGCACAGAAAATAATCTGGAACATGTGCTGCAAATAAAACATGAGTGTGTAAAATAACATGTATAATGCATTTTCAAAAGCTTTCTGTGTAACCTCAGGACTGGATGGTAAAATCTGTCATATATATAATTTTAGATAAGAGCCCATTGTGAGTTGGAGATTTCCCAGCATTAAAAAATGCTGGTTGGTTAGAACATTCAAGAACTTTTTCACTTGAGGTCTATAAACTAAATCATGCCAGGCAGCCCTAGCAAATTCCATAACTTTCATAACAAATTCCAAATTACATAACTGCATGGGAAATGGAGTTCAGGGAAAAACCATCTCCCAAGGAGGTAGCAGAGACCAGGGTCATCCACCTTCTCTTCAGTACAATATAACTGCAGGAGGATGAAAAACTAGAGGTCTGCTGTAAGGCTGAGAATTGATGATCCTTTCCAAACAGTTGCATGTCACTAGTGAATCACACTTGTCATACAAATTAAAAGCAGGTAACATCATGGTTTCTGGCTGGACAGAGAAATGTTGTTTACAGCTATAGTTTTTTCCTGGAAAATGCTGGCACAGATTGAAAAGAAAAAGTTCTAACTTATGCCCAATGTTGCCTTGGACTTGGTCAGATAAATAAGACCCAAAAAAACCGTAACAAAGTGAAAAAATGTTCATATTCTAAGGATTAAATACTATGCTTTCATGTCTGAAAACATAGTTTCCGTTTCAGTTAAGTAATTGTAATGATTTATTATGGGCACAAAAAGTAATTTTTCCAGTCACAGTTCTTTTTTCACTCTTTGGTTCATCTAAAATAATTTGAATATTCTTATTTTGGGGCAACCTGAAACTAATGGTGGTTTAATTCTTTCAGTGCTGCCAGTGAATTGAAAAACAAACCTAATTATTCAATCTTTATTTGCAGGTCCCATGCTCTGTTCTAATCCTTCAAAGCCTCTCAGTTTTCTAGCAATTGAGGGTATTTCAGAAAGAGCATGTGTGTACATTTATCTATAAAATACATTCTGACACAAAACTTTAGTAAGATGGGAAGAGCTTTTGGATTTATGAACTGCTTTGCTTTGTTTTGCTTCTTTGATACCTGATTGAAATGTAAGACTATCTTAAAGAGGACTTGAGAAGGATATTTTATTTTAACCTAGGATTATAGTTGCTTTAGCTAATGATGATCAAAGTCTAAAGATGTGATTTCTGTCTCTGTCTGAAAAAAAACCATCAGATCTCATCTTTGTTCTAGAAGTTTTGATGACATTATGGATTTTTTTATCTGTCATTTAAACATGCCTGTGAAGTGTCAGATGGTTTGAGTCTTTAATGGGTATTTCCATAAAGAAGTAGTCACTGACTTACATGAGTGTTGACAGAAACCAAAATCAAAACTGTCTGTCACCAGAACAGGAAGCAGATATTGAGATAGAGACTGAGATATCCCTTCAGCAGGGGAGCATTTCTGACCCAGTGAAGAGCAAACCATCTGACTGAGCATCTCTTCCCTTGGAGCTGCCCTGTGGTCACTCTGGTTT
Organism: Buphagus erythrorhynchus; assembly: GCA_013400855.1. NCBI lineage: Eukaryota > Metazoa > Chordata > Aves > Passeriformes > Sturnidae > Buphagus > Buphagus erythrorhynchus. The sequence continues at coordinate 44,288 of VZTT01030093.1, read as the reverse complement.
TTGTAATGCCATCATTTTCCCAGCTGTCCCACGAATGCAGCACCATCCAAGAATGCAAGATGTAGGCAATATTTTCATTTGTCAGCTCCAGAAACCACATGAGAACTGAGACAGTGCCAAGGCTTTGGACCCCAAGAAGATAAAAAGCCTCAGGCTGGGGCTTTGCTCTCCCTAGGGTTACACACAGATCAGCTAAAACTTGTCCTTGTGTCTATGGCTGAGTGAAGCAACAGCCCCCATGTGCCCTGTCCTCCCCTGTCACCCCAGCTTTGCCCTCTTGGCCACCAAGCTGATGCTCCCAGGAGTAGAGAAGGAATTGCCCAACATCAGTGCAGGTGCTGTAAAACTTGGCCATGCAGAAAAAATAAACTCTTTATAAACCAGATGTTAAAATCTGAGGCTTGGAGGGTGTGACAGAGGGGAAGGGCTCAAGAGTAATTAGATATGGTTGTGTCTCACCCAACCCTTCATCTCTCCAGACCATGCACTTTTTGCAGGGTGTTTTGTAGGCAAAAAAGAAGGTGAAAGATAAGCAGTTTTAAAGTTCTGGTATGTGTACAGGATGTCCATCCCACCCAGGCAGCTCTGCTGGGAACATACATTCATCCACTCATCTCTTTCACTAACAGATAAAAATGAATGCTCAACAACATAATGATATCTCCTACTGGTGATTCTGACATGAAAAATATGTGATGTATGTGTCAGGTATTCTCTGACATGAAAAATATGTGATGTGTGTGTCAGGTATTCCCAAACAACTCACATTCTTGGAAATAGCCAGTGGGAGTAGAGAAGCAGATTAAAATGTGATGGCTGAACAAAAAAAAACAAACAACAAAACAAAAAACAAACAAACAAAAACCCAAAACAACAAAAAACCCCCAAAAAACTCAAACAACCAAAATCAAATCCCCTCTTTTCCGTATCTTTTTACAAAGCTGTTTTCATATAAGTTATTTCCCCTAACACCCTGCAATCTCATGTTTGCATTAACACATATTGTGGGCAAGCATTTTCTTTTCTCTCCATCATGGTTTCAATGACAGTATGGGACCCAAGAGTGCATTTTCCTTTAATCCAGTTCTTCCTCCAATTTAAATCCAAGGTTTACAGAGCTAAAACTGCTTTTGTCTTCCAGATACTTCTGCCTTGGCAACATCAGCTGTGGTATGAGAGCACTGGCTCCCCAGTGGGATATGGTTGTGACTCTGAGTTTACTATCTCTCAGATCAAATATCCCCCTTGGGCTACTAGTAAATTCAATAAGAAACATGTCAGATGTGTTGGATGCAAAATTTGCTACATTAGTGTTAAATATTAGTTTAATCCTGGTTTTATGACAGTCTGCAGCAAAGCTCTTGCTGGCTTCTGAAGGGCCAAGCTTTCACTCACTGGGTTTTTTCTAATTCATTGTCAGATAATGCCACTCAAACAGGAATCTTTCTGTCCTTACTCCTCTCCAAGGAAAAGTCCTACGTCCCCAAAATGCCACACAGCTGGCCAGAGACAGGAAATTTATGTTCTATTCCTTTGGACAAGGCAAAAAAAAAGAAATAATGATTTTATTGCCTCAGAATGGTGCCAGCTGCCCCAGGGTGGCAGAAGAAAAAGCCACATTGTTACTCAGCTCAGCAAGCCCTTCTTTGAAATGATACAGCAAGACATAGTGGCTTCTTTGAACAGAATTGCACATTATCATTTAGCTGGATGAATGCAGGACACAGAAAAGTTGTTCTTGATTAAAAACAAATATCCAGCATGGCAAGAAAATGAGTAAGGATAAACAGTGATTAAGTGTGATATGTCTGAAGGCTTCCCAGAGTATAAAAGCCATATGTGGGAGGAAAGAACCTAAAATTAAACTCCTAACAGTGTGAGTTAAGGTTTTTGAAAGAGGCACCTGACGCAATCCAAGGGGGAAAGTTTGAGTAATTGGCTCATCGAGGGTGGTTCTCACCCTTTTCCCATGATCTGCAGCTTCTTTCTTCCCCTGTGCTCATCCAAGCAGGGAAACACCATCCAGGGGTGAGCCCAGCCAGGCTGATTTACTCATCCCTGCAGCCCTGCTCATCCAAAGGAGCTCCTGTGCAGGGCTGAGGTGGAGAAGCAGCTGTGGGCAGCCCTGGCTCAGCCCTCTAAACAAGAGCCTGGGAGGCTGAAAGTGGTACCAATGCTAAAGTCAAATCAGCCTATTGCAGCTCCACCAGCTAAAGATCTGCACCACAAGCTCCAGTAAGGGAGAAAGAGCCATTAATTGCAACAAGCTATGGCTTGGGACAGTAAGTAATTAACACAGGCCCTTCCTTGCTCACAATGGGCTGGTGGCTGTCTGTGTGGTGGTGCTGCTGCCTCAACGCCCTCACAAGGAGAAAGACAGGGAAGCCTGTTTTCACTTGAGCCTGCCAGTTTTTATTTCCTTGGTGGTGCTGCAGTCTTGGATTCCACAAAGAGCCTGTGATCCCAACAGGAATCTCATCTGGCTTTCCTGACTCCTGGTGGTCTCAAGGACAGGCAGAATTCTCTGGTTATTGGGAATGCAGTGTCTCCCAAGGCTTCCTGACAAACTGTTTGCACTGGCACTCACACCATGTTTTGAGGTAGCTGCACAATCAAGGGCTCATTCACCTGCACCAAACTCAATAACTGCAAGTTGCTTTGTCTTGTTAGACACTCCCTATTCTGGTGTCTTCCCCATTAGTCTTCACTGTCGACCCAATCAACCACATCTTCTCCTTTCTCCACTAAGGAAGAGAGACACCAGGTACAATGATGTTGGACCCCAGAAACCTGGAATTTTTGAGCTTTCTGTGCTTTCTGACACTGGCCCCCTGGAGAACACTGCTTTTGACCTGAGGCCTTGGAGAAGGCTTCCAAATTTGAGTGATGGAATTAGAATTACGGGTGTGTAGTTAAATAGAAGTGTGTGCTTTCACATGGTGAAGGGGTTTAAGTTTGAGGTTTTTATAACCTAGGTATGGGACAAGATGGAGGATTTTGGTTGTTGTCTCTTTTCGGTGTTCTTCTTCCTTTTTCTCCATGATTTCAGGCAGTAGTTTCTGGTTGGACAGTTAGTGCTGCACTGTGGGTCACAGGAGTTTGGTTATTGGGTCAAAAGTATAAATAATATAGGTGTTAATTCTCTATTGGACCATTTAGCTTTAAGAGACCTTGTAGCTAGCTGGATTCATCTCCATTTTGCTCACCTTTAGCTGGTAGCTGGAAGTGTTGCAGAACTCTCTGTACTTTAGATAAGATTTAATAAACAACCAAGTCTGGACACGAGAATAATCCATTTCCTTTGTGTTTTTAATCCTGACTCTGAGTGAAGACAGAAGAAACTTCAGACAAGACACTAATTAGGTGGTGCAAATACCACCTTTACACAGTCAGGGTACATTTGTAAGTGACTGGGAAATCCTGAAGTTTCAGGTTCTCCCTGTAATGCTGACAGTCTGATTCCTGCTGCCCAACACCTCGTCCCAAAACCTTTGCAGAGGGAGTCCACAAAGCAGACTGAAGGCTTTCCTCTACCCTCTGGACATATTCAAGGAGTGAGACTGAAATCACTTCCATGATCACCTTTGCCCACACAAAGACCTGCTGTGACCATGGAAGGAATTCCAGCTCAGGCAGAGCATAAGGGGCCTGCACATTACATGTGTTGTAAAATAAAGGTCTAAATTTATTCTACTGAGAGAAAGTGGAGACACAAACTCTGAGGGGGCCACTATGACTCTCAGAGTATGAGCAAAACTTGCCAGGCTTTTGTTACTGACCCCTTTAGCAGTTAAAAAGCTTTTCTCTCTTTGGGTGGAGAGGCTGTACCTAGTCAGGGTGCAGCACACTCAGAGCACCCTTGGCTCTGTTTTGGCAGCCCCAGGGCCTGCAAGGATCCTGCAGAGCCCTGGGAATGGCAGGCAGCTCCCTGGTCCACACCCTGCTGCAGGATCAGCTGCTGCAGTCTGCTGCCATAAGGAAATGCACTGGCTGGATTTGTTATTGAAGCTATCACCCATCCCGTGTCAGGCGTGAAATCAATAAATTATTGGGAAGGAGAGCCTTCCCTCTTCTCTGCCTCTGGAGGAGCTGTCTTCATCCAACTCTACACTGCTCCAAGATGAAGTCATTTTGTCTTCCTGAGTTTTAGCTATTTGAGATAACAAACTCAAATTCCATAGTCATCCTAAGGCCAAACTGTCTTTATGTTATGGCTTCATTTTCACTCTGACCTGTGCTCTTGGATTAGCAGGACACAGAAGCTGCTCCCCCATGAGGCAAGTTTCCTGAGTGAGATGTTGAGGAAGGGCAAGAGGTGAAATTCAAGCATTATCAGTAAATTTCCATGCAGTGCCCACACAACTGTTAACAGGAGAACTTAATTATTGTAAAGTACAACCAAATGAACAGATAGAAAAGCGTGCTGGGGTTTGCATTGTTGCTCACAGGCTGCCCTCTCTTAGTCATATCTGTTTATTGAGGCTGGACACAGCAAAGAGATTAATGGAAAGAGCTTCCAAAGACTTAACTGTTACTAGAAACCCAGAGCCCTAGCATGCTCCAAAATCCAAAAGGATCCTGTCTTTTTTACCATCTATGTTGCACATAAAATTTTTTTAGACAGGTGAGTGCACCTTTCTCTGAGTTACATCACAGATATAGCTGGGTAAGAGATATGGTCACTAGAAACCCAATTTTTTGAGCTGCACTTCCTTAGACAGAGAGCAGAAGTATGAAACATAATGAAACACATAACCAAGGCATGTAAGTATCTACTACTCAATGTGGCCTGCTCCAGGCCAGGAGAGTAAGAAATATTTTTGAGAAGTTGTCCAGAAAATACTGTTGATTAATGAATGTTTTCAAAATAATGAGCTCTCATGGAAATACATTAAAAAGAAAAAAAAAAATTACGAAATTTACCAGATTATTTTCTGCTGCTATATTATTAACACAGCTTTTTCAAGTAGCAACAAAGGACTGTATGAGCTACTTTCCTGTAATTGTCCTGTAATTGCCTCTTGGATTCCAAGTTGTATAGAGAATTTTTCTCTTTGTTTGAGCTTAAAAGAATCTTCCATCAAAAAGAAAAAATTGGAGTTGGCTAGCCTGAGGATGATTAATTTCCATCTACTTCCCTCATCTTAGTCACAGTGGTCAGCCAAAATTTGGGATCCAGAAGACTGTCAAATTAAGCAAATAATAAATCCAGTTGATTTACTGAAGGTGTCTGTTTATCTAACAAATTAGGCATGAAGAAAAAAACCACCAAAACTATCAAGACCTGTTCTCCTGAAAGTAGGAATAATCAACATCAGCAATGGAGCTCTTTGCAGGTACCTCTCACAACATTTATGAACAGCAGCTGTTCACAAAGTGCTTGGTCAGAGCTCAGTTACCTTTCCTCCATCATCATCATCATCATCATCATCATCATCATCATCATCATCAGTCTCCTTCCATAGTGGTCTCTCTTTCCAATGTCAGTTTTCCCCAAAAAGCCCATCTATCCACGAGGTTTACATTCTTGAGCTAGCTGTGACTCCTCTGAGTGTCATAATTGATACATCTGCTGTCACCTAAAGAAATTATATCACCCAAAATGTGCCTTCTGTTCCTCAAAAAAATATTGCCAGGATTAGCTTTATGGAGATATAGTAAAGTTTAACTCAGACAAATTGAATTTGCTCAGATTTGTGTTGGCCATACAAATACATGCCAAACTCTTTGTGTGTGTGCACAAGTGTATTTTTATATATATTTATATATGTATATATACTCACAAAACCAATACACATACATACTTTTATGATCACACTGGACATATTTCCATACCCATATACCCCAAACAGCTGAGTCTGTCACTGTTTTATCTACTATTTTGCTACCAGACAGAAGCTTGCTGAAGATAAAAATCTTCCATCCCTAGAAGAGAAGAAACTGATGAGTTCTGGGCAGATTAAGACACCCACAGCTGGTGAGGAAGAGGAAGGTTTGTGGGGTTGCTACTGCCAACTCAGTGTGTATGGCAAGACAAGGGGGAGAGATCATACACAAAGGTGCTCCGAAACAGGAACATTAACAAACCCTGAAAGAGAAAATTCCACTTCTTCTTCAGGGTGAGACCATCTCTTATCTGTATGTTTTTAATCAAAACCATCCTCTGAGGATGAGCCTTCTATTTCCCAGTCTCCTGCTATAAGCTAGTGCTAAGATTTTATGAGCAGCTAATGTAGTCTAGGATGGTAAATGCCCATATTCCTCACTTTCCCACCATTTCTTTTCTCTGTCCTAAGAAATCAGAGCATGGACAAATCCCACTGATGCAAATGCTGTGGTATAGGAGGAATGTTTGCCACCAGGCCATGCTTTGGAATGACAAATATGCAAGAATTAGCATCTATAACTCTCCATAAACATTGGGGTTAATCTCCAGGGTTTACAAGACTCTTTAAATGTGTTTTAATGGGACAATATGTTTTAGGAAGGACCCATCCAACACTTCACATATCAGTGAAGTTTACAAGGAGGTAAACTGAGCTGGGGTAACAGTTCAGAGGTACAGCCAGGGCCCTAAGGAGAATGCCAAAGTCAAAGTTATACATTGATTTGCAAGTCTAATACTTTCCCAAATTGCTGAAGAACATTCCAGGTCTGGCAGGACAGTTGGAAGGGGAGAGCTGTGGGAATTCCCTTGCTGTCTCTCAAACTCCAAAATGTAAGAGGATCAAATCACATTTTCAGCACACAATGATGAGCTGGCTTAGACCTGCTCTCTGCCCACCCCACCCAGTTTGGGCAGGACTGTGCTCCTGGGACAGCCCTGCTGAGGGGACCAGCACTGCCCCACAGAGTCTGGGGCTGTTGAGAACAAACAATAATGGTTAATTAAAAGTGAAGACTCTTCTCTGTGTGGGCACCTGTTACAGGAAAGGAGAACTGACACCCCTGACAAACCTGCCATTCTCCACTGATGACATAAAATTTTCCTTCCAGCTTCTTAAAACCAGGTGAGGTGAATCCTGCTCTGAGTTTATTTGAGCCCTGAGTGCCCACTTGCTTCAGGTAGATTCCACCTGAATCTACCTGAGCAAGCCATGAACCACACGGTTTATTTTAGAAAATGATTCTTAAGATGACTGGGCTCAGCTTCACCACTACCATCCCACTTTTGTATGTTCAAAATGCAGAATTAGCATTTGCTAATAGATGAGCAATTTGTTTCAAGTTGTATTATTCTTTATGTGTTTTTCATCCAACACTGAGTATCAACAAGGAAATAAAGTTGAGAATTTTAAGGAGTGATACATTCCCATTAAATCAACATGAAAACCAGCCAGATAATCCTAATAAATAGGGTGAATGAGACACTCAAAGAAGAATGACTTCATGTTTCCCTTCTTTATCCTAATTATTACAGAACATTGGCCTAACCTAGACTATTTTTCCACATCTCTGTAAAGACCTGAGGGCACTTTTTGGAGGGAGCCAGCCAATATTTTAGCTGTGTATTGTTTCTGTTTATCACTTGGGTAGACTTGCAATAGGAGGATGATTACTCCATTATAATAATTCAATCTGCACTGAGACAGGCTGTCTCCTGTGTTACGTGAGAAACAGTTAGAAACTTTATTTCATAAGCAAAACCACCACGGGCCATTTTTAAATACCAAGAGCAGCTGTCATGACATTGTGGTTTGGCTGGTTCTGTTCTCTGGTGCAGGGGCTGTGGTGGGATGGGGAGCCTGTCTCAGGAAGAAGACCTCACTGGAGCAGAGGAGTGGCAAGCAAGACAAGATCCAGCCATTCATTTAGCATCAAATCAAAAAGTCCAGCAAAAAAAAAAAAAAAAAATAATCTGTAATTGCTCATAGAGTGAATTGGGAACGATTTTTACTCCTTTAGAAACACAAGTTTGACCTGGTCACCATGGCTGAAATCTGGCAGGAAGATTCCCATGGCTGGAGTGTTTCAATCAATCTTTATTGGGTATTTCAGGAGGATCAGCTGAGCACCACCTGAGGAGGACTTGCACTGTTGGTGAGAAGGGTTTTGGCCTGCTTCCAGATTTCTAGCAACTTGGGGACAAATATTCTGGAGGGGGTTCTCTGATGCCTAGTCAGCTGAGAACCTGTACTAAAGACCTAAGTCCAGAGAAGCCACTAATCAAAAAAATCGAGTAAATTGGTGGTAACAACTATGAATTTCAGGCTGTAAACTATAGCATCATGGCAAGAGAAGGACAAACATCTACAGCCAGGAGGAGTTTTAAAAGTATGTTAGCTACAAATGGGATCACTAGAAAGGTTATCAGATTGCTTCTAAATGGACAAAGTCTATTGGCTAAAACTGCCAATAATAAACCCAAAGCAGTAAAAATGATGAGTAAATATTTCCCACTTCTGTTTGGGAAAAAGCCAGATAATGCACTGCATCTTATGTAAGAAAAACAAGCCTTTCTTTTGTAACAATGCTTTCTAAACTTGGAAATTTTTAATTGGCAGTTCCTGAATAATTTGCATCCAAAAGGGAAAGATATTCACTGAACCCCTGCTGCTGATTTTGAATAGGTCTTGGAACACTAGAGAAGTTACAGATGTGAAGCAAAGATAAAATTGTGCCAGCACTTAAACACAGTAACTAGGATGATGTGAATAAATATAGACTTGTCAGCCTGACACCAATCTGAACAAAATAATAGAATGGTTATTTGGGAACTCTCTTAAGAATTACAGGGGGAAAACAGAATTACATTGAAATTATCCTGAGCTTATCAAAAACAGACCCTATCAAAATATTTTATAATGTTGGAACATGAACATGTTTAATCAGTAAAGGTGATAGAGCTGATATAAATGATACTGTTGGACTATTTTACCAACTGGACTATTTTACCTCAGATAAAAGTGTCTTTGGGGAATTGTCCAATTTCATGAGTGGGGTTCTTGGCTCATCACTGTTTAACTGTTCCCTGCTGATGGCAAAGAAGAGAGACCGAGGGACTGGTGAATGGCAGAGCCTGTTTGCTCCTTAACTGTGGCAGAGCACAATCAGGGAGAGCAAAGCAGGCCAGACTTTCCAAGTGAGGAGATTGGTGATTCTGCAGACATCTCCTGGTCCTGGTAGAAAGCAGACAAACTTCAGCTCAGGGTCTGAAGACAGCTTTTGGCTGTGCAAAGCAGGGTCCACCATGGAGCATCTGTGTTTCACAGTGGTGTGATGGCTCCTGCAGTTGTTTTGGTGTTCAGAAAAAAAAACAAACAAATGGAGGGGATTCAGACAAAAAAACACACTAATTTGATTAAAGATAGGAAAACATGCCTTATTCTGAGGGATTCAGGAGCTCAATTTATGTGACACGTCCAAAGGAAGGCTCAGGGATGACATGATGCTAATGAGTTACGGCTGCACAGACAGCAGAACTTGCCCAAAGACAAAGTCCTTCACTTCTTGGACAAAGGTTTAACAAATCTCATGGTCTGATGATGGATAGATTCATTCTGATGGAAATGAGGCATTGTTCTTCAGAGGGGAAAATAATTAACTGCCAGAAGTACTTGCCAGTACTTGTTATTAATCAGTTTCTAATAAAGCCTGGAGTATTCCCTAAATTTAAAAAAACAAACAAACAAAAAAAAACAACAACAACAAAAAAAACCACCACAAAACAATAAAAATTTTAAAAAGGTACTCTAAAACATTGATCTTGGGAATTTAAAGCTGACTTTGAAGAATCTGATGTAGGTTCCATGGGCTGTATTACAATGAAGATCATTCAAGAAGTCCCTAAGGTTTATTCTAATCCCTCAAAAATCTGAGAAAATAGAGTGGCAATGGTGACATATACTTTCTTTCAGTGAGCCTTTCAACCATCAGACTGTCTCACTCACCACTAGGACAACTGGGAAGACTCTGTTCTACAGCTTAGAGTGTTCAAATATTCTCAAAGTTACTCTTTGCTTTTACCAGACAGATGCTCTTGCAGACAAACAAAATAAAATATCTTAGCTAGTGAAACCACTATGTTCAGTCAGTTAAGCTTTTCAGCAGTTGGTCTTTTCATTTTGTGTTGACAACACACAAATTTCCTCAAGGCAGAGGACTTAACAGGTCTTGTAAATCTTGAACATTTAGCAGCAATGAGGCAAACCCATTCATCCCATTACTTTGTATGCCTCAGCTCCTTTTGTGGCCTTGTAGGACTTCTTACCCACTGATTGTAGGAAGAAGCTGGACATGTCTGTGCTTAAAACTCAGTCTGAGTTTGAGAGGAAGCATCTCTGTGAGCAAATCTGCTGCACTTGGTGGGGAAGTTTCCATTTACAAGGCTTGTTCTTTTATTTCACATGGCCTCACAGCCCGCCAATTTGACCGAGTCTAAAGTTCTAAATCACAACTCAAGCAAAATCTTTGTGGTTTCCCCTTTATTCCCATTAAAAATCTGTGTAACTACCAAGTTTTCCATGGCTTTTGCCCAAAACCACAACCTGCTGCAAATTCATTGAAAAATAATTCCAAACTTAACCCAGATTAATAACGCTTCCAATTAGGATAGCCAAGTTTTGCAGTTTAGCAGATTAAAATTTGTCAGGTTTCATGTCTCTTTGGGAACATTGTGTTCCACTCAAACCACAATCTGACAAGAAATCATTGCTGTCAAACTAAAGCTATTAAAAAAAAAAATCCACCTTTGCATTTTGTAAGCTCCACACTTCGGAGTTCACTTGTGCAGTTTAATTTTGTCCTGTTGCATAAATATGGGAGGAACCTACTTCTAGATCCAGAAGGATTTCCAAGTCATAGCCCTACCCAGATTGGGGTATTTGGACCCATATGCTCTTATTTGGACCCTTTGCTAATCTTTTCCTTAAAATGGAGGGTGTGATCATATCATCTGCAAGTGTTTCAAGCTGACATGTTTTCAGCCATTAGCCTCCCTTCAGCTGAAAATCATTCTCCTTGACTGAATTCTAGCCACAGATTCCCACCAGTGCAATGTGAAACAGGTTTGCTGGCCCACCTCAAGGATAAGAAGGAGATGAGAAGGGTGAGCACATGCAGATATGCTAATTCAAGTATTTGTGATCATGCTGCATACCCCCTACATTTTTCCAAGGTTGTTTTTTTGCCCCTGATCTCTGCATTCTTCTCCCTAGGTATGATATTTGGAGACAGAAGCACAGGCTGATGATGACTGAAACCACACTCCCCTGAACAGGATGGCTCTTCTGTTTTCTAGACCAAAGCACTCTCTGGCACTGTGCTGAAAAAAAGATTTATGGTTTTTAATCTCCTCATAAGGTATGACTGAAGTATGCTATTATATATAGGACAGAAATTAATCCTGAATTTTTCTCTTTTTTTCTTATTTCATGTGTCAGAAGAGTGCCATTTCAATTATTTATTAAGAAAATTATGTTTTTCAAGGTAAATGCATTATTTCATTATCTGCTTTCAATTAGCTGGGAATTCACTGTGTTCAGCCAAATGTCCATTCATCAACAAATTCCAGATTCCTGGCAGTCTGAGCAAATTCCCAATTTTCTTCTTTTATGGGTACAACAAGTGAAGATATTCATGCCTCACGCTAAATTATGGCTGGGGTTAGACTACCCTGAAGGGAGGAGAAAACAACCGTTGAAGGTCTTGAAATATATTAATAGATGTTTTTTATTGAAGTAGAGCTACAATACTCCATAATATTTTTTCTTCAGGTGCTTTGTTATTGTTAACTCGACGCCCTCTTGCCCTTCTTTGTGGGCAGCAATGATCTGAGCTGGTCACTCTCCAACATGTGTACAGTGGGCTCATGAGGACACCTCTGGCAGCTGGGACAGGCACAAAACCAATGGAAAATACATCTTGCATGACTGCAACACATGTCCAGTTAGAGAATCCCCATTTTCAATGCAAGGCTGTGCAAAGTGTCACAGGCTGCTCCAGGGCCACATCGACACCCTGGAGCACCAGGGGAGGAGTGAGCAGGAAGAAGGACAGCATCCACCCATGTGCCTGGACAGAATAGGGTCTGCCTTGGAAGTATGGCAGTGCTGCTCCTCCTTTGTCCTCCTGCAGAACAGGGCCACTGAGCTGGGTGCCAGCTCACTGCTGGCACAGCCCCATGGCCTGGGGGACCCCCTGCCCAGTTCCTCACCCAGCACATGCTGTGCTGTGGAGCTGCTTCCATGCCAGCCAGTTCCCTCCCCAGGCAGCTGCTCACCAGGAGAAGAGAGCCCTACTCTCCAGCATGGGAGCAGGGCTTTTGGCAGAGGGGCTTTTTCTCCCCCAAGGGAGCACAAGCACTTTTTAAAATGCTTCATGCCCAAAGGCACTTTTACTATCTGCTTGCAATTGACACTTCACACTTCACCCTGCACTGAGCCAAAGCCCTTTAGGAGGAGTCTCTTGGGCAAAAAGGAGAAAAGCTCTCTCCCTGCCAGCTGTTGGGATGGAAGACAACCAGAAATGTTTCCCCAGCCTCTGTGTATGCCCACAACACTCTGAGCTCACTTACACACCAGGCACTGCTTGGAGTGGCACTTCTGTGTACAGTGTGAGTGTACAACTCATGGGGAGAGCAGAGGGGCTGGGTGATCTCACTGTTTCATCTCCTTCTTTTTGTTGTGGATCTGCTGTCTCCTCTGGCTTCTTCAGTTGTTGTCAAAAATCCTGTGTCCTGTCATCTCCTACAGGTCATACAAAGGCACCTCGCTTTTCTGCTGCCTTTCTGTTTCCCAGCTCAGCCACCACTGACCCTCCAATTATATTTCCATAGTCACCTCCTCTTCCCTCCTTTTCACTCACAGTGGATATTTTCTGCTCCTTTTGTTCTCTCTTTCCAATGATTTGGGGTCAGCAGTGCTTTGCTTACACTGTGGAGCAGGAGTTTTCAGCCTTTCTCATCATATTCAGGTGTTTGTAGGCCTCTCCCTCTCTGAGACACGGTTCTCTTGTGCACTGTATTTTTCATCACATGAATGAAGAAACAGAACCGCTGCTCTGCCTCTCATTCCCCAGGTTGTGCAGAACCATCCTCACGTGGGCTGATGCCTTTCCCACCAGACGTAGGAGAGGCAGGAAGACAGGAGTTTTTCTCTTGTGTGATTTGTGTGCATCTCAGGCATTGCTCTCAAGCAGGATTAGGCTGAGTTTTAGGGTTAAAGCTGTGCCATCCTCACTTCTCAGGGATGGAATTCTGAGAGCCACCTCACCACACAGCAGCTCTGCCAATGGTTAGGGCTCTCCCTACAGGCAAAACCATCACCATCCCCTCAACATCTGTCTAATGTCCTATAGCCCAGGCAACTGAACCCATGTGTTTATTTTACTGGTGGAATACACCTGCAACTTAAATATTGTATGATAAGCAGATGTTCACTTCTATAAATTGAGCAGCACACAAAGATTTATGGACCCCAGAGGTTCAGATTTAGTGAGTGGGAGCCAAGGTCACAACTGGACCTTCAGATTCAATAAATCTTGACATTACTGGAGCACTGGGGGAGGGGAGGAAAGCATCGTTATAGACTTATAACAATTTTTAAAGTATGCCAGTGATGATCTGCAAAGCAGATGGAAGTCAGGCTGATTTTGATATGTTAAACTGACCCTGCCAGGTAAGAGATGAAATACCTCAGGGTCTGATTTGGAGTCACATATGGAATACAGGAGTGGGAACAATGATAATAAACCCCTGTTCACTTGTGAAGCAGAGGGGAAAAATGCTCCATTAAAAAGAACAAATGTATTTTTTTTCATGCTCTAAGAAGGATACTATTGGTAACATTAGTGGTGGATTTATTCTAATTAATACATTCAATGACATATCTGTGCTGTGTCTTTTCTTTCATGCAGTGCACTAATGAAAACCACTGGTTAAATTCTGATAAAAATGAAGTCCTGAATGAGCAGAGTAGATACCTCCTGCTGGACACCCTGAGGGTGTCTCCCAGCCCAGGAAGCAGTCAGTGATTCAGAATTGGCAAAGGGAATAGACTGCCAGAAGTTATTCAGACTTTAATGTCACTTCAGACTCCGGGAATTGTGAAAGTTAGGGAGGATGAGAGGCAACAAGAGCCCAGCCTGGGCTGTGAAGCCCTCCAGAGGAGTTACACAAGTTTGTCTACTCCAGACTCCACAGCAGACCTAGTTAGGTTAGGACAGTCAAAGCTAAATTTGATCAGCCAACATGCTGTCACATGTGACCAGCTGCAGATGCAAACAAGAGAAAACAAATACCAGAATGTCATACTCTTTTTTTTTTTTTTTTTTTATTCTCACTGTGGTAGCTGTGCATGTGAAAAACTCCTCCAAATTCAAGTATGGGAAAGCAGAGCTGTCTGAAGCAGAAGCAGCCAGGAAGATGTAGCATTTGGTGGCTTCTGTGGCAACTAAAATGAAAATTTTCAAGCCAAAGTGAAGTCGTCACTAATGGCCAGGTGAGTGTGGGATATAACCTGCCTGCCAGTTACAATACAGATAACTCAGAAAGTATGACAGGCTGAAGCAGCTTAAGATTTTTAAAGTGCTTCCACAAGGATGCTCCAGATGTCCATGAACAAGTTCCTTCATGCCCTCCTGAAGGGTGGAAAGTTGGAGTCAGGCAGGGGAGGTCAGTGTCCAGTGCACTGCCCTTTTTAGCTCTCATTCTGGATTAATTCTCTCACTTCTGGGCACAGGCTCATTTTAACTCTCACACCCCTGCATGCCAGATATGGGTGTATTTTGCTTCGGAGGGCGTAGTGAAACTTATGATATGTACAGGCTTGGAAAAGGCTGCTCTCACAACCTGATGTACAACAAACCTTCTGCCAACTGGTCTTGCATGATCAGTGATGTTTCCTCTGCACCCAGCTCCCAGGTGATGGGATGGAGGCACAGGGACTGAGTTCCTGCCCTAGGGCCACCCAGCAGTCCCCTGCAGTGATCCCAGTCACCACCTCCCCATGCCTGGGGAATTTTTCCCTATGACCACAATATCCAGGGTCATTAAGGAAAGATATTTCTTAATGGTTTTTCCACTGCCTTGTGAAAGTGCCAGACAAGCAAGGCAATCAGGTAGTGTTTACATTATCTGGTCTTCGTTCTTGTGTCTTTAAACACTGACTCCAAAATAATTCTGTTTTCCATACCAACCAAGCACGTTGTGGCCTCTTTGCTGGTGAGACACAGACTGTGGATTTCTCTGCCTTGGAAGTTGCAAAAGACAGCTCTGGTAACTGCAACATCTTTTAAATGAGCCCTTGATGTTCTTAATGAAAAATTCACTTAGGTGGATCAATACTCAGCTTTATTGTTGTCCTATATCAGACCAGGCTGCAGGTAACATGGGTTTAGTGGTTACTGTTTATCCCCAGAGGATTCCTAACCCCATTTCCCACTGCTGAAAAAGGCGTTAAAAATAAAAGTAATGTCTCACTGAAAGGAAGACTTTCCCTACAGCTGTATCCTTCAAAGGCTTTGGCCTTTTCTTTCCCCTTACCCTCTCCCTGGGTAGCCCTCTGGGACCCATGGTTATGTGGGATGCCAACTGCTCACTATTCATCACAGCCCTGTTCTCCAAGGGCCCATTGACTCTCAATAATTTATCACTCGGTGCTTTGTGTGCTCCTGCAGAAATAAATCAGGACTGGGAGCACCAGATGCTCCCGCATCCCATCACACTGTGTTAATTTATTAAAAAGGGGTTTTCTCAGCCCAGCCGAGGGGTGCAGGGATCTCCTCCACAAGGAGCAGTGAGGATGGGGGTTAAGGTCTGCTGAGCCAAGTGCAAAGAGTGTTGAGAGAGAGAGACTTCAGCGTGGAAGCTGAACTTGGAAACCCTGGCAGGGTGAGCAGGCGGTCGGCTTTCCAAGCAGAGCTCGCTGGGACTGAGCTCCAAGAAAAATACATTTAGTCCTTAAGAGTGTATTTTTCGTTCTGGGCTCACGGTCTCTTTTTGTTTCTTGGACGAGGTCTCGCACCCGGATACAGCAAGTAAATACCAAGCCATAAATCACAAATTCGATGCTTGCTTTTCTTTCTTCAAGGTTGTATAATATAATGGAAAAGATCAAGCAAATGCAAAGCTATTTTACGCTGCACATGCAGAGTGCAAAAGGCCCTGGGTCTCTTCCAATGACCCTGCAGGAATCATAGGCCTCCTGCTAACACAAAGATCTGTTTTTCTGAGGCATCACACAAATCCTCTCATGGATTGAAAAGTTTCTCCTGTTCTTGTTTTCTTTAATGCTCTTGCAATACAGTTAATTTAACATATAATGACCCTTCATTCAAACCTTCTGCACATATATATTATGGCTGTTTCATCAAATGTGTATCTGGCAGAACAGGAAACCCAAGTTTCCTACATTCTCTCCCAGAGTCCTGAATGCATGTCAACAGATTTTTGGTACTTATCACCTTTGGTCATTTCTCATCTCCCCTTCAGAGGGGGATGACCATGCCTGCTAACACACAGTGTTACACAGTCTGCCTCTGACACTGAAGAACCAGGCTTATCTCACCTGGAAGATGGAAGAGTGCTGGGACTTCTTGAAGTTCTGGGAGTTTGTCCTTGAAATCCAGCCTTGCCAAGGTTGCTCATTGTGTTCCAACACTCACTCATGCAGCAGGGCCTGAAATGACACCACTGTTGCTCTTCCAAAATTACCAAAATTATTTATGTAAAAATGGGATTGTAGAGGATCATGTATCTAAATGACAACTAGTTTTTGTGGTGACAGCAGGAAAACTCTTCCCAGGTTTCAAGTCACACCTCCACAGGGACTTCATAACTTTTACAGGAGCAAGCTGGCAGGTGGGTTGTAAACTCCCATTTCTGCTTCCTTTCTCTCCTCCTCCTCAGAAGTTTCCATTTGTGCTGACATTTTCCCAAACTTCTAAGCTAGGGAAAGACAACTAGTGTACATGATACTAGCCTGAAGAGGTAAAGCTTGCCAATGTTATGAGAAAGCATAAGCAAGAGATTACAATGGGAAATGTTGGGCAATCCTGTCTTTACTGAAGGCAAAATCCCCTGCTGGGCCTGCCACCAAGATTAGTTCCAGATTTCCTTAGGTTCTTGTGACATGCACAGGGCCTGTCCCAGCACTGCTTAAGTGCTATCAGGCCTAATGCTCTCTCAAATTTCTCTGCCCTAGCACCAAGAGCATTATTCTGAGATTTTTCCTGAAATCTTCATGAGACAACATTGGGAAATGCTGGTTAGTCAGTAAGACCATTGTTTATCCTCCTGGTAAAACACAGCTTCCTCTAAACCAGAGCCCTTTTCTCCTTGAAGATAAGCAAATGTTAGCAAAATGACTGTAAATCATGAGATTTCTGGTTAAGGTTGCAGCAAAACTCCATTTGCATCTTAACTCTGTTTTCTCTCATTTACGGTCTTCTTCAAATGTCTTCTTTGGCACTGAAAACATTTGTTTCAACCTAAAAGTGAACTTTGGAGAGGGGGAGTCTGAATAAAACCCCTACAGCTGTTTTTGAGTTATCCAGGGGAAAAAAATGCACTTTTCCCAGTATAAACATTGTCTTGGTTTTATTTTGGGGCTTTTTGTTGTTTTGTTTTTTAAGTTCAAGGAGAACATTCCGTTTATTTAGAGTTAGACTATTTTATTTTATTCAGAAGTCAGCACAGCACATCTGTACTTCTTGGTGAGACAGAGGGACACAAGAGCTGCTCTGTGAAGTCAGAACAAGGGTTAGTCCAACCCTGGGTCCTGTTTCTGACCGTGGCTGGTGGCAGATGCTCAGAGCACAGCAAAGAGGGAACAGGACCAGTGCCACAGGGCCTTTCCTGGTATCTCTGCTGTGCTCCCACCACTCCATGATCACTGGGATTCCTGAGTTGGAGCTGGAATGCTGTGTTTGACAGCCACCAACAGCCTGGTCCTCTCTGACTCTGTCTAATTTGAAGCCCCTCTGCCCCCTTGGCCTTTGCAGAATCTTGTGTTGAGGGCACTGGCATGAGGCAGCTATGCTGTGAAATCAGCAAATCCTCATCCTCACCCTCTTTTTAAACCTGGTCATGTCCTTGGGAGACTCTTTGTTCTTACACTGCAAGAAACACTGAATAGGCTTTTTTTCCTGCACAGACCTTTTTCATAAGCTGTTCCACCACCCTTCTCGTGCAAGCTTGTTCATAGCCTCCTTGTTCTTGAGTTAATTTTCTCTCTACCTCTGGCTCCCTCATATCCATTTTAGGGTGGTTGAAGCATGGCATGGCTTGGGCTTATGATTCATATGACAAGTTCCTCTCCTTATAGTATCCAGTACTTCATTTGACTATTTTTTCCTTCCATTGCTGAGTATCAGAACTCTCAGAAAAATTTCCCAATATTCCAAATCCTTTCCTAAAAGGCAGCTGCATGCTGGCTGAGCCATGGTCATTTTGTCACTTCCCCTCTGTTTCATTACTTTGCTCTTCCCAGCTCTGGCTTTCTGCTGGCATTTGATCTCCCAGTCACTCAGCTGGGAGTGAGTGAGATCCTCCTTTAATTCTTTGCTGTTGGCAGTTCTGAAGAGTTCTGCATGATCCACAAATGTGATTAATTCACTTTTATCCCATCTTACAGACATTTGATTAACCCATTGGAGGACACTGCACACATCTACACTGTTTTCCAGACTGGAGCAGCTCCATGAGAGAACTCCAGCCCTTTTTCATCCACAGTTTGGCTCCCCAATGTGCCTGGGGCAAAGTGCCATTTTTGGAAAGTTGGATGTGCTTTATCAGTGATGCCTTGCTGAGGCACATCCTCACTGACCTCTGCAAAGCCTGCCAACAGATTTGGAAAGCCTGGATCCCGCAATAAAAGCAGCATTTCTTTCTTCCCATCATCTCTCATGCACATCCATGTCTGCCAGTTCTAGTATGTGATAGAATTTTCAATTCCCTTGCTGGTATAGAAGGTCAGCATATTAGTTTGCAGTTCTTAGGTTTGTTCTTGAATTTTTTCCAGTTATAGTTAATACATCTGGAATAAAATGTTCAAATATGAGGTTTTATTAATAATTAAAAGGACAACAAATATTCACTCTAGAAGTTCAGTTATCTGTGCTAATTTTCCTGTTAAAATTGCAGCTTCTTCCATAAACTGGGCCAAAGTATACCCACAATTAAAATACTTAGAAAATTTTCCTTTTTCCTTGAATAAAGCATTGATTTCCACAAAATGCATGGAAAATTTTCCCCTGTAAACTCCAATTTTTTATTGACAATTTTCACTCCTATAACCTCTCATGGGTCAAACACAACATAAGACACCAATTGAACATGAAGACATTGTCACATTGTTTGGCATCTGCAATTAATGCTGTGATCTGAGTTCATAATTAGAGCCCTCCTACACTGGGAAATGCACTAGTGTTGTCTTGCCTCTAAAATTTCAGATCTATTGAGTCAGTGGTTTATGCCCCAAGCCTGTCATTGTCCAAGGGACTTTTGGACCATGCCCTTAACAACATGATTTAACTTTTGGTCAGCCCTGAGGTGGTCAGGCAGATGGACTAGAGGATCTTTGTAGGTCCCTTCCAACTGAAATTATTCCAGTCTAGTATAGTCTAGACTAGTCTAAATCAGACCTTTTCCTATGCATACTCAATTCCTGGAATAATTGTGCATATTTATTGATATTTTAGCATATTTTCCTTCAGCCTGATTATTTCCAGTTTTGCAAACCAGAAATTTGCATACTTTTAAAATGTAGTCAGATATATAAGATTGGGTAAAAAACATGAAAGTCTATATTTGACATGTCTGTATGTCCTGTATACCCGAGCACATGTGTGAGTATGCAAAATACTCCAATAGCATTCATGCAGACATTGGAGGGGATAAATATACAAACAAATGCATATATACAGGAGTGGTGGTTTGGGTTTTTTTTTTTTTCCCTGCAAACTGCTAAATAAAACCCAAATATGTAAAAGTTACCTATAGCAGCAAAGGCATCAAATATTTAACCATGAACACAAGTACAAATATGAGGGACCGCCTGTGAAATTAATACAATCTATCAGCTGCCTTTAAAATAAGCTCCCACTTAAATATTTTGCCCACCCAGGGCTTCAGTGAGTATCACCATGGTACCACCCAGGTAAATAAAAGCAGATTAATGGAGGAATTGTAGGTGCTTTCCCCTTGCTCCCTCAAAATTGGCAGCACCACTGCACTGTGCAATCCCACAAGATAACTCATCAGGGCTGTGCAGCTTTGCCTCTAGCCTTGAGTGAGTTCAGGGCTCTGTTTGTCTCTGGGTAATGTTAAATTTAGGGCCTGAGTTGGAGGACTACTCGTCTTCACCTCTCAGCTCTCCCAGCTGCAATATATCACTGGCAGGCCAGTACCCCAACCCATGGGGGGGTGTCCCATGTGACACACACTAATTTATAAATGAGAATGATATCTGAATGCATCACATTTCAGTGAAGAAAAACAAACCTTATGGACTCTTCTAAGGCTATGATAAATTAGAATATGCATGATACAAATATTTATCTTGCACCCTTATTACAAGTATTTCCTTTTTGCTGGTTAATTTAATTAAGAGGTGCCCCTTTGGATTAAAACTTTGTAAGATGGATATATATTTTCTCCAAGCCATAATTCATTTTGAATGAAGAGAGGAAAACTCATAGCTCCTGAACTTATTAATAATGATCTGAATTAAAATACATTCCTGGCTTCCTTGAACACTTACGTATGTTACAGGATAGCTGGGAGGAGAAACAAGAGGGATTATTTTTGTTTTCACGAGGAGGACCTGATCCCAGAAACACTGTTGAACACGTATGATGAGGAGTTAGTCACAATGATTTCTTTGGCAAGGGAGAAAGAAGCAGAAACAAAAACAACACTGACCCAACTTTCCATCAGAGCGGGGGTGGGGGATGAGAGAGCTGGTAGGGGATCATTCTTCTCTCCCAAAGCCCAGGATCCCACCTCACTCCAAAAAAGCCTCTCTGGGCTTGGCAGCCTGTAGCTGTGCAGGATACCAAGGACAGGAGCAGGACAAGTGGTCTGCCAGGAGCAGCTCATGGCCCAGAGTTTGTCACCCTCCTGCGTGGCCCTGGGAGATGTGGGCACCTTCCTTGTGTCCCCTCTCTGCACATCATCACCCAGTGCAGGACACTGGGCCCCCAGGGAAGACAAAACCCACAGAAGAGCCCAGCTGGTTCAGCTGGCAAGTCCTGGGGAAGAGCATCCAGCCTCTGAAGACATTACCTGAGCTGTAGACACAAAAGGACAAAGGTAAAGATGAAGACACTGGAGAAGGA
The DNA here is from genome assembly GCA_013400855.1 of Buphagus erythrorhynchus. Taxonomy (NCBI): domain Eukaryota; kingdom Metazoa; phylum Chordata; class Aves; order Passeriformes; family Sturnidae; genus Buphagus; species Buphagus erythrorhynchus. The sequence goes on along the minus strand of VZTT01030093.1, from coordinate 23,012 downwards.
GCTGTTCAGGGCTTCAGAGAGTCAGGATTTTGCCTTGGGTTGCTGTGCTGATCTCAGATGTGCCACTTCATCTCACAGCTCAGGATCCCTTCCTGGCTTTTGTTGGATGTACTTGCAGGACAGTACCTGTGGATCACAACCAAGCTCCTGCTGTGTCTGTGCAGAGACAACGAGGCTGGGGGAGCAGCTTTGCTGACAAATAGGCATTACACAGGGGTGATGACAAAAGTGTGGCTGTTTTTCCAAAATCTCTGCTTTGCCTCTGCTCACAAAGCAATTTCTGGAACTGTCCATCAAAAAATTAGTCCCCAGCTCATTCCCCACAGAGGGATGAGTGATTTTGTGCCTGACTATCTCTTCCAGGTAGAGTTTAGACATACAAATGTTTGGAAGATGCATCTATTTTGAGAGGCCTCTTCTTCCTCAAAGATTTGTGTTTACAACATCCATCACCACCTCCGTGGCATCTGATGAGGGGTGATTTTAATAACAATTAAAGTAGAATAATTGAAAAAGGCTTGTCATTTCCTTTCCTCTTTAGAGGAGAATTTTTTGATCAGTTTTGGGTATTGTGTCAATAAATCCTGTCACATTTCCTTTCATTACAGAGCCCACCAATACACTGTTAGCAGACTCATTAACAAGACAAGGGGCATCACTGTCAGAAGAAAAGGCTACTGAAATGTAAATGCAAAGTCTAGCCAAACATCTCACTCATATAAGCTTGAACTTGACTCATTGCTGCAGGCATAGTTGGAGGGGTTTCTTGACACATTATTCAAATTCATGTTGAAGCTGTTTTGCTTCCCACACCCCTCCAGCACCTGCAGAAACCTCTCAGCTGACCCTGAGACCCTTGGTGAGATTCAAGCCAGAGTGTTTGGTCAATGCCAGCTCTTACATCAGTGACTGGCACCCCTTCATGGCTCCCACGTCCCACTTTTAAAAGAATAATTAAAGCAATGCTGTGAGTTGAATGACAAAACTCAAAGAAAAATGAACTTGAAGATGTTTCCCTAGCAACTGTGTGCAGCAATGATTCCACCAGGCCAACATTACAGCATCACACTCACAAACTGAAAAAAAGCCAGACTGAAATCTTTACCACTTGAATGGCAAGTGCAGCCTGGCAGAGACCGAGCCTTCCTTGGTCACACCAGCCAGTGCCCAGCTCATAATGTGGCTTTCACCTTATGTTGAAAACCACTCTGGATAAGGAACAGCAACAGCTGTGAACAGAGGTTCAAGGAGCATAGCAACCTCATGAAAATAAAACAAAAAAAAAAAAACAAACTTCATTTCAGTACTGTTAAAATAATTGTTGATTGTCTCTTTCACTTTCCATTCCTGATCCTTCTCACCACTGCACCAGTGCAATTCCAGTTCATGCTGTCTAATGAGTCACCTTTGGCCATCTGATTTTCTTGAAGCAGTGGCTGTGAGTTCCCAGAGGGTGATCCAAGGCTTACTCACCCAACTGTAATCATCTCTGTGCAGCCAGTCCTTCCCAGTTCTTCTTCCTCATCATTCCTAAAACCAACTCTTGGAAACAACATATCCTGCTGCAACCCACCCTTGCTTTTCTGGCAGACACACAGATCCCCATTTTCCCTGTATCACCCATAGTAGATACAGCGAGTGATGCAAGCAGGGAAGAGGCAACAATCCCATTACTATCCTAATAAACCCACCTCTCTTCTGTTTACCACCATCATATTAACTGATGTCATCCAGAACAAGGCAAACTTTTTATGCTGAATCCTGCATTATTACCCTTCAGAAAGACAGTGACCATTTCACTCAAGGATGGTTTGAATACTTAGGCACACAGATGAAAGGCTGCTATGACATCATACTTTAAAATCTATTTGCAATGGTACATTATTTATTATGTTCCTGAGATAAATGCAACATTATACTGTATCATTCTGAAAATGTTTTTTGTTCATCTATGCTGTAAACCTCCTGCTCCATCAAATTGTGGTCCAGCTTTTGGACCTTAAACATTCTGAAAATGCTCCCCAGACATGGCCAACTGATTGGTTTCTTTAGTTGATGCATGCTCAACATCACTAACACGTATTAAATTAGCAATATTAAATAAAAAAATGTCTCTTGCACTATGATTTATAGCTTACCTCCTGCAAGAGGAGAGCCCTTTGGCACACCGAGCCAGAGATGCCTCAAATGCCACCAGTGGTACAATTTTATAAAAGGATTATGAGGGGAGGGAAGTGATCATCAGCATCCACACATCCATGGTGCAGCTCTTCCCCCTGCTTGCTGGGTGTTAATGCTCATGCCATTTGTGCTTTTGATAGCTCTCCCTGTGCCACCAGTGCCATGTGTCAGGAAAAGCTCAGCCTGGGGCTTTACAGGGCAGGGCTCAACAGGCCCAGACTATCTGAAAACCTCAGCTGATGAAGCAGGAGGAAGACTGTGCACTCACCCTGACCCCCAAGAAAGGCAGTGTTGCCTCTTACCCAGGGAAAGGGGCAGGCTTGTGCCACTGAGAGGAGCAACCAGGAGGGAAAAGAATGATCAAAAAGCTGAAACATCTCCTTGGTGAGGAGGCAATCCTATAATTGCTGGGCTTGCTTTGGGAAAGCAGTCCCCATCAGCTCCTGAGCTGCACACAGGGATCTGAACAACCCATGAGACCCATGGCCATGTGCAGACTTCAAGGACAAGCTTCTAACCCTGCTCCTTCATGGGTTTTCAGAGGACAGGCTGGAACTGGAGGAGTTCTTGGCCCAGTTATGGCTTAGGCCTTTGTGTCCTTTGGAGCCGACCACTAGTCTGGTTAAGGGGACGAGTGCATCTGTCACAAACCCCTACACCTAAATATTTGTAATACTGAATTTTGAGTGGGATCTGCCAGGATCTGACCCAGTCCTGGGACCTGGCTGTTTCAGCTGAAGCATGTGGGCTATCCTGAGAGAAGTCAGGGATTTTGTGTGCAAGGGTAGGAATGCAGCAAAGCAATTTACTTTACTTTCCAGGAAAGTAAAGCCAAACCCTGTTCCCACAGGAAAACCTGTTTCCCTGTTTCACAGAAATCAATGGTGAAACTGTTGGGGCCTCAGGAGTGACAGCTCAGGTCCTTCATGATTGTTTGCCTTCAAAAAGGAATTTTGCTTCATTAGGATGCTGAGTCTTTCTAATTCACATATTTGACTCACTTAGGATCTTGTGTTGTCTTCATTCCGTGCCTGACAACAGGGAATCACAAGGAGCCAACAGGGA
>VZTT01030073.1:0-12068 GCA_013400855.1 Buphagus erythrorhynchus | reverse complement strand
TTTTTTTGTAGTTCTATCATGCTACTTTACAAAAATATGGGGGACTTCTCTTTCTGAAATTCTTACAAAACCCACTGGTTCAGAGAAAATTGGAATCTGAGGGTGTATAATTATTATCAGCAACTTCGTATGAGGCAAACTGGGTACCACCTCTCTAGCTGTGCAGAAGGACATTATGCTTTTGCCATAGTCACACAGCACAGCACACTGCAAAGAACAGCTCTGGACTGACGGCTCCAACATTCATACCTTTATTTGTATCAGACCTTGAAGCATTTCTGTTAAATAACCATCTTGGAATATAGAAAACTTACAATTTATATGAATAATGAATTTTCTATGTTGTCTTTAAGGCACATATTTCTATCAAAATTTCATTTTGGTCCAGAGAAGCAGCTGCATGTCAGACACCAGCTATCCAGGTATCTGGCAGGTTGGTTTGTTGTAACTATCCTTATGACTGTAGACTTCAACAAAGTGTATGGAGTTCACTGTCTGCAGCTCAGTGTTGTGTCTTGGTACTGCATGTGTCCCAAGTGCACCACTGCTCTTGGCTACCTGCAGCAGGTGACTGTTGTCTTTGTAACACCCAGGAACTACAACATCCTGAGTCCGCTCTTCCTGGGACCTGTAAGCACAAAGGGAAAAGTTATTTCTGTTCCATTAATTCTGGTGAAGGTACAGAATTTGTGCATTTTATTGGCAGATCACGCATTTCACAAATGACTTGTGCTGTAACATAGTGAATTGCTTCTCTCAGCATCAAAACCAGTTGGTAGCAGTGGGGAAAATAATTGTGTCTCTTTAAAAGCCTCAACAAGACCTCAAGGACCTTTTTGCTGGGTACCAACTGAACACTGAGCACCACTGTGACCTGCCATTAGGGAACAGAAGCTACATGGAGTAATGTTGCACACCTCACTGCCAAAAGAAAATCTGAGATACTTGCTGTTGTGCGTTTATTTATTTTTTTTATAGTATAAGGAACTCAGTTCCATCTCCTTGAGGTGATAGTCAAAGGTCAAAATAAAAATCAAATAAAAGCAGCACATACACAGAGGACTGGAATAAAGTTTTGCATGGGCCAGCAAAACAACCTTTGAAAAAAAAAAGTATTTGCACATTGCCCTGCCAGGATTACAGCTCAAGTCTAGGTATTCTGGTTATAGAGCAATAAATGCAGTTCAGTGGGCAGAAGTCATCCCATTCGATGTTTTCCCCTATAAAGCTGTATGTTGTGAAACACTGCAATTACCCATAGTCTACCACCAACTCAGGAACCCAAACTGGCTAAAACTGTACTTGGAGAAGAAATGTACTCCTGGCTTAGCAACCAGTTTCTCCCACTTCAGGAACTATTAGGCTTTCACTGACATGTGCTGGCATAGGGTGTCCAAAGGAGCTGGGGCTGCCCCTGGATCCCTGGCAGTGTCCAAGGCCAGGTTGGACACAGGGGCTTGGAGCACCCTGGGACAGTGGAAAGTGTCAAAGCCCATGGCAAAGGGTGGAATGGGATAGTCTTTAAGGACCCTTTCCATCCAAACCATTCCATGATGATGTGATTCTATAAGTGTAGGATGAGACAGTAGGCACCTCTCTTCACTTCAATAGATCAAACCCTGAGGACATCAGAGGGACAGTGAAGCCAGTGGGGTTTCACCTCAGCAGAGGATGAGAAGAGCTATTTAGAGGGTTGCAGTGTCACGAAGTGATGTAAATGCCTTTCTGTGACCCCTCTCTCGTTCCTGGCTTGCTCAGATGTTAAGGAGAGGCCACAGAGAGGTTTACTTCATGGACGTGAGTAAAAGACAGCAAAGAAGGCTCTTTTTCCCCTGGGGATGTTCAGATGTTTATTTCTTGTGGATTTCCAGGAGCAAAAGAGAGCTAGGTCAGGAGGCTTGGGCCTTTTCTAGGGTCTGGAAAGGGGGCGGGGGGAAATTGGATCTTCAGCCAACCAAGCATGGCCAGAGGGGACAGAGACCAGACCACAGGGGCACAGTAGGGGTTACAGAGTGCATTACAACAACGAAGGACAACTGTGCATGCAGTGGGCTTTGCTCTGTGTGCATGGCCTTCAGTCGGACACAGTCCTCAGTTTGCTCTCTCATCCTTGGTACTTTGTCCTGAATAAGTGTGACTGTTTTTTCAAGCACTTCAACTTTCCTTAACTCCAGTTCCCAACTGGCTACTTCAAAACATCACAACAAGAAGATCAGAACCCTTCTCTGCAACCTTACCTGGAAATATAATCCTGCCCTGGGTGCTGCACAGCCAAGTGTATGATGCATTTGACAAGGACAGCCTCTATCTGACAGATAAAATCTGGAGCTCCCATCAGGGGAGAAGAATAGCCATCACAGCATTTGTCAATGGGATGTAGAGGATTCACAAGAATATTTTTCTGTGTGAGAGCTGTTCCTTGCTGGAGGGAAAACACTGTTAACAGGCCATCCAAGACGTGTGAGAATGCAGCCACAAGGCTGCCTAGTGCTGGCACTGCCTCTCAAAACAGCTTTTATACTAGAGGATGGGAGGGGATTTTTTTTGTTGCTATATGCCTGGTGGCTTTGTACAAGACCCTGGGGTAATCAGGAAAGCATTATGAAAACAATAATAGCAGCCCTATTAAAAGCACATGTTGCTGTACATGCCCCCTTCGAGCTCTTGTGATGACAATTAATTCAGAAATGGGTGTAACTTAAAAGCCAGTTTATCCTACCCTTCTAACAGGGCCCCAAGGTGAAACCACAGCTCACTTCCCCTGTCTCAACTTTCTTTGAAACCTGCATGTCAAAAGGTACTGAGAAGATCTAAGCCTCTAAAAGGTGGTGGTGGGGAACACAGAGCACAGGGAAAAAAAAGAGGAGAAAAACCAAAAAACAACTCTATGAATAGAGAAGCTCAAGGCGGGACCAGTCACAGGGAAAAGCAGAGAAACGTAGGGAAAGGAAATCTGCCCCTCTCCTTTGCTGGGTCTCCTCCCCTTCAGTCCTTGGTTCCATGCAATCAAACATTTCCTGTATCAATTCCATACAATTGTATCAAACAGGTCATTTGCCCTTTGCAGCCCCTTCACTGGGTGCTCTATGTGATGCATTATTAAACCCCACAGTGATGCTGAAAATGCTGAGCTACTTCTAATAGCATGCTGGCTTTGGGATTTTGTACAAAACCTTTTCAGTTGCAATTCTTTGTTGTTGGATTGCTCTTATTTGCTTTTTGCCAGGTACAATGGTAAAGCATCTTGCAGTCAGAAAGGGCTCTGGTACAAAAAATTCAGCTACTAAAAATATCTTCTGTGGGAGAACATACCAGCCTCCTTCTCTGCAGAAAGATTTTTTTCTTCTTGGTAATATGCTCCAGCTGTGTGAATAGCTGAAAAGAGGACTTTCAGCCTATTGAGATATGGCCTTCTCCATTTGATTGGCTCCTGCAGTCAGATCAGCTACCTCATAGAGAATGTTTTATAACTTGACTTAGAGCTGTGAAAAATAATTCACCTCTAAACAGTCCAAATCTGGAATGCCCAACTTCTTCCAAATGCTTCCACACTAGACAAAAAAAACCACACCAAATTTATTTGATTCTCTTTAGACTGTATTTTTGAGCTGGACTACTTTTCTTCTGGTTGTCATCTTAGCTGATAGAGAAGGAAAAGGAGTTAGTGTACAGCTACATTCAGTTCTCCCGAGTGTGGAAAATGCTGGATCATCAATTCTCCCTTACAAAAAATCAGCACATCCCTTGAGTCAAAGGAGTATCTATTCCAGGACAGGTTACAGGACTTTCACACTGAAAAGCAAAGCAACAGAGCTAAGGTGTGGCTATTTCTGACCATCACTAGGAAGCTGATACGAACTTAAATGAACTTTCTCAGCATTTTCTTTACACTGGCTATCTATGCTGCTCCTGGGACAGTATCTTCTACACATGCTGATATATAAATAGGTTCCAAAAGAGGAGTGCCTGGTTCTTTAATGTCTCTTCATGCCAGAAGGGTTTGCTGTTTGCTCTCACAATGTTACATGAGGTTGTGCATATTTTGCCAGACCAAAAGTGGTTCCAGTTGGATTCAGGCTCCCATTTCTGGCACAGAACACTTGCATTTCTTTGTGGTTTTTTATGGAACTGATAGGTTCACTTACAGAACAAGTGAAAATGCTACAAACGACTTAAACAAGCACAAGACAGCCCCCTCCCTGCATGGATGCTTAAAATTTAATTGATATACATTACAGCAGGACAGGAAAATTCTTTATAGATTTAAAAACTGGCAAAGATGTTTATCAGAGCAATTGCTTATTTGCATTTCCTCATCCTGTATTTTAAACCTGTTTTCCTAGAGCAGCAGCTCTGCTGAGGCTGATGATTAGTTTTGATGTGACGCTTTGCCTACCTGCTGAAAACTGAAGGCACTTTTTAAACCCTGTCAGTTTGGAGGAGGCTTAGGGTGGATATTGGGAAAAAATTCTTCACAGGAAGAGTTGTCAAACCCTGGAGCACCTTTACCTGGGGAGCAGCTACAACCGGCCCTGAGCAGCTGGGTGAGCATAGCCCCTGCTGGCATTAAGCTGATCCCACTCTTCTTTTGGACACTCATTTCCTTAACATAACGTCTCAGTGACCTTTACCTCCATCTCTCAAACACTACCAGCAGCTGGCACAGTGGAAGGACAGCTGCCATAAATTTCTCTTTGCTGATATTTTACCCTGTGCCTGTCTCGGGGCAGGACACAACCTGCCCTCTCTGCCAGCTGCCTGATCCTAGCTCTCCCACATGGCTGCTTGCTGGGATGGCAAAGGACTGTTTGTCTTGGGTGGTGGGTGCCCAAGCAATTGCTGCAGAGAAGAGTTACTGCAGGGTCAGGTATTATTCTTCATCAGAAAATAACTGACTCAAAAATAACACATCCTGGTACATCTTGCAGCCAGGTTGTGAGAGCCATTCCCAACATTGCTGGGACAAACCCTCTGCCCAGCAATCCTCCTGGGGACTGCTTTGGAGGCTCATGGACATTGTTCTCCTCTAACTCCGTGGCCCAGGGCTGCAGCTTATCTCCCTTCCCTAGATACAGACCCTTGTTTTCAGCTAATCTGGCTCAAACCTCTTCACAACGGAGAAAACTGCTCTCTCTGCTACTCTGAATTTCTGAGAAGCAACGCTGGGGAAACTCCTCCCTCCCAGCAGCACCATGATCTGTAGCTTGTTTTTCCCTGCTCAACATTATTTAGTGTTTTCAAGAATAAAAGAAAGCAAATATGCTGTAAACACTTACAGCTCATGCATATAAGACCTTCTGCTAAAAATTGGTATGTTCATCCTCATTATGATTCTTTATATCCAAATGAAAGAGGTGGCATCTGGAGTGACTGCACTCTATGGTTAATGATCCTGGGTATTTGTACACATATTTCTTATCATTTTAAAGCAATTTGTTCAACCAGCAAAGCAGTCAGAATGAAGCTCATAATAATTAAAGCAGTTGCCACTAAAATTCAATGTTTCCCTGAAAAACTACATATTCATGATGTCTGTTCTATGCTTCAAACATGAGGGGAAAAAGTTCTCATTTTGTGGTAGCCAGGTCCAGAACAGCACAGTGGAGCCCTCACTGTTACATAGCTAGGCTTCTCTGTTATTTATAACTTTTACACAACAGCATTCTGCACTCACATTGTGTCACCTCATTGCAGCCAAAATTATCTCGTCAGCATACTAATATACTGCTGTAACTGATTAGTGTTTTAATCCTAAATTTGTCTGTACACCTTAACAAATACCATGTCTGCCTGAAAGAATTGAATGTTTATTTTACATTGCCTTATCTGAAAGAATTGGCTTTTTATTTTATCTCTTCTTACAGTATTTTGATCCTAAAGTACTGAATCAAAATGTTAATCTCTGAATCTCTTCAATTATGTCTGAAAGGTAGGATGACCTACATGCTTTTCTAGTCAAAAATAAATTAAGATATACTCAAGAGAGTCTTCTTCAAGGGTGGAGGAGTTCTTATTCTTCCAGATACTTCATATGCTACAAGAAGCAGCAGAACAGTTTTCTTTAAGAAAAGAGAAAGCTATTGTAAAAGTGACTGAATTTGTCAGGCCAACACCCACTCCCTTGTCAGACATGGGCAGTACCCATCTCTACTCCCCCAAGTGGGCTGCAGAACCACTTCCCATGGCTGGGTTGCAGAAAACTGTGTGTATCACAGCCCTGGAAAAGGCAGGGAGGAAAGGATTCATCCCCTGTGCTTCTTCGGACAGCTCCTGCCTAGGAAAACCAAGTGGGATTGCTGCTGTGCTCGGGCATCTCATGATGCATTGGGCAACTCCTCCAAATGTCTGAAACCTTAACACAAGAAGAGGATAGGGTAGGGTAGGGTAGGGTAGGGTAGGGTAGGGTAGGATAGAATAGGGTAGGATAGAATAGGGTAGGATAGGGCACAGTGAACTCCACTAGACTAGACTGGACTGCAATATATCAGTTGGAAGGGACTCACAAGGATCATCGGGTCCAACTGCCTGACCCCTTCAGGGCCGACCAAAAAATAAAGCTCATTATTAAGGGCATTGTCCAAATGCCCCCTGAGCAATACCAGTTTGGGCCACCAACACTGTCCCCCTCTCCAGGACCCTGCTCCAGGGTTTATCCACCCACAAATGCTTCCTTGTGTCAAGCCTGAGCCTTCCCTGAGGAGTCTTGGTTAAATTCTCTTTTGGTTTGCTCTTGACTATGGATATGCAGAAATATATGGAATCTTTCCTTTGGGACTGCCTGCCCTCAGTTTTGCTGCTGTTTTCCAACCATGTTTGTATTTATTTCTTTGGACAATCAATGCTGTAGCAGCTTCATCACTGCAGCAACACCCACAGGTTTAGAGAATTCTGTTAGCAGAATTCCCACATCTCATCTTGCACTCTATTCATTTTACGGAATTAAAGAATAGTAATCAGCATCTTTTACTAATTACTTTACTAAACAGCTCTTATTCAAGTGGAAAAAGAGAACAAGATATAAATAAGGAAGGGTCACATCTGTTCCAAGAGCAATTCCAGGACAGTTTTATTCAGAATCACCTTTAATGACACTTCCATCTCTGATTAGAAGCAGTGCCCACTCTCCATATGCAAAACAGCCAGACTTTTGGCTAAGGGTGCACAGATAGATACACCTGCTCTCATAGCTGCTTTTAGCTCTGGTTAGTGATTAGCCAGGATCCCATCACCTCATTCAAATGTACTATATTTTAACAGCCTTACCTGTAGAAGCCTTGGTTATCATATGCCATGTTAGTCATGTCACCAAATACAGATGTATTCCTGAGTTTCTTATTGTTGTTGCTATTGTTTCTTCCCTTAAAACCAAAGTAAGCAGCTTGCATGTGCTCTAGTTCTTCAGTCCTTAGCTGGTACCACAGCTGCATTTCTCTGTGAACATACCAAGCAGTAGAAACAGTATTGTAATACATGGCTGTACAGCTGAGCTGTTATTGGACCACAGACCTGACTCTCTAGAGTTTAAATCTCACTCCAGGTTTACTGAAGAAAGTATTTAAACACATGCTGAAGTTCATGTGTAAGCCAAACTTGTAGAGATTTAAATAACACTCTTCAATAGTATAAATATTACTGTGTAAAATAGTGCTATTTTAAGTACTGTCCAGCAGTCCTGAAAAACTAGCAAACAAACAAGAAAATGAGAGCAATTTTCTTATGAGCACCAGTGGATAGTTCAAAGGAACAAACCTCTAAGAATTATGTCCATTTGATTCAGTGTTTTTCCAGACTACATGTAATAAGAAAAGTCATAAAAGGTGGGATGATGTGTCAGTGTTCTCATGGACCTTCATCAGTGACATCAGCCCACATCCTGTTGTGTGTGAAAAGACTTCAGATCATCTCCATCTTATGTGATAAATTATTTCAGGAAAAAAAAATTCTGTTACCTTTTTCATGACTGCTATTCTTAAGGTTTCCAAAATCACCAGGCAGGTGGAAAAGATATTGACTTAAAAATGGAGGGGACAGGTAATGATGTCTTTGTTAAGAACGGGGCATATTCCCTCACTGTCAGAATTCTCTTTTGGAACAGCTCAAGGCTGTTTTCATGCTGCTCTCTGCAACTTTGAGGCAAGAAACAAAATCCACAATTTCTTTTCTTGTTTTTAAAAGAAGTCTAAGGTTCACAGAATCACAGACGCTCTCACTGGCTGATGGGACAAGATCAAACTGTGAGAACTGGCAACGCTGATTTTGGTGCCGTTTCTCTCTTCTTGGGATGCAGTCCTGCTCTCTCCAAAGAAAAGAGAAGCTACCCTCCCTCAGTGGAACAAGATCTGTGAGGAGGCTGAATGGTGGGAGGACTTTCAGCAGCCTTTGTCCCTTTTCTCTTCAAAACACATGTGGATGTGGCAGTTTAGTTGAGAACATGGTGGTAGTGCTGTGCTGACAGTTCAACTAAAGGGTCTTTTCCAATCCTAATGATTCTATGATTCTATTAAACACAAGATGGCACTTCAAAGATCATTAGACACCATGCAAGGCAGGTTTGTAGGCAGAGGTGATCTCTCAGGTAACCAACTAAGAGCCAAAAGAAGCAGACAGGCAGACATCAGAACTGCAGGCAAGGTGAGGACATCCTCTCTGCTCCATAGGTACAGATTACCTTGTCTTTCAGGTATGGCCTAAGAGACATTTCACTATTTTCCCCTTAAGAGTTCTCATTTTGTATTAAGTTATCAAGTCTGCAGCTTTTTGTCAGATTAATGCTTTGTGCATCCAGAAGTCAATCCACTTTTCCACCTCCATCACCAACAGAGATGGTGCCACTGCACATGACAGGTTTCACACAGGGTTGTGTTACTTTTTCTCCCATGACATGGACAGTTTGTACATGACTTCAGTTCTTTCTGACAGAAGGGATAAGACACACAATGCCTGCATTGCCCCAGGTTTCTCCTTTGAGCTGAGCTCTGTTGCCAATGGGACAGAGCAGCTCCTTCAAAAGACAGAGAAAGGCACACAGGGGCAGCAGGGAACTGAGAAGGTCTCAGCAAAAGGAAAAATTTTACAGCCTGATGACAGAATCAGGTCCTAATGTCCAGTGTGAAAGGCTTTTCTTTTGTAAGAGAAAAATATCAAGTCATCACAATAATGGGAATGGCTAGCTTTTACAAAACTTCATTTAAAAAAATTAAAAACAAGGACTCTGATATGAATAGTCTTATCAAAAAGAAAAGTGGCAATTCCAAAAATGTCAATTAGCCTTTTATTTCAAAGCAACTTATTTCATGCTACCAGTAAAAACCTAATATTATGACTGACACTAAAGATTTTCATTTTTTGACACAAACAATCTTTCAAGAGAAACAGAAAATCTCTATTTTGGCTACACTTGGATTTCAAATGACAGAAGTTCTCCCTTCAGCTGGTTCCCATGCAGCTTCAGACAAAACACAGCTCAGCACAGAAACCTTCACTATTCCCCAAGCTCCCTCCACTCTACTGGAGGGCCTGGTGGGAGTTACCAGCAAGAAAAGTGAGAGGGAAACCAAGTTCCCATGGGAAGCTTTCTGCAGCAGTGACTGTAGGTAGATGCTCTTGTGCCCAACAAGGGCTCCAGCCTACAGGCAAATGTGCTGCTGCTGACACTATCCACACTGAGATCTTATAATGGACTGCACTGAAAATTCTACTTCTTCCTGTTCCTGTTTATAATCCACTGATTTGTGCTCCAAGCCAGAAGACAAAATCCTCCATCCTTCCAACCCCATGATGGGACTAGCTTTGAGGATGCCCTGCAGATGGTGAGGGCTTGGATGGCTCTGACACAGGGAGATTCCATTTCCCAGCAGGGTTCAAAGAAAGAAAGGAATAAAGGAAAGAAATAGAGAAGAAGGGGAAACACTGCCAATCTTCAATAACTTGAGGAAAGAAATGCTGTGCCAGGAAATCAGACTTATGTGTTCAGCTTCTGCATAATCCTGGGTAAATTTAGATCTGCCCAGGCCTGTTGAAGTTACCTGATATTAACAGGCATCAGGTGTTTAAATACTCTGGAATTCCAAGTCTTTCTGTGCCTACAGCCTGATCTACAAATTAAGGATTTTAAGTAATTAACATCATTGCAGTGCTGCAAGCAGCAAATCCTTTGAAGCACTTGTTATCACAGCAATGGGGTCCATACGATGTTACACTCTTACACTGTTATTAAAACTGTCCCCTTGACATACCTTTGAGCTCCCCTTCTCTCACTTTTCTTCACACACTTGATCAGACAGCAAGTTAAGAAAGCCATGGACATCAGCAGAATGACAGCACAGCTCACAATGGAGGCAATCACTGCGACCTTAAAGCCAAAAGTCTCGTATTTTGATATGGCTGCAGCAAAGCAAAGACAGAAATGTTTCTAAGATCAGTCCACAAATTTATCTTTTACATTTTCATTAAACCATGCTGAAACCTACCCACTTCATGCTTCTGCTCAATGAGAATTTTCACATTACTATGTGTCAAGACACCAGAGTACCTTGGCTTCAGCTTAGACCTATGCAAGCCTCAAACTGGACTATGTAAAAATCTCCTGTTTATAAGTTACTAATGAATTGTTCACAAGCATTTCACCACTGCAATTAATTAAACACAGTGCCCTTAGCACTGCAGTAGCTTAAAAGCACAACTCTGTCGGCAGATCAAAAGCAGATGAGCTGCAGACTCCTTCATTAACAAGGAATGAAATTTCAAAAACTAATACTAACAGGGGTAAATGGGCTTAAAGAAGCCATTTAGAGAAAGGACAGTTCCATGTAATTACATCCTCCTTGCCAGGCATTAAACAACAGGTCTTCCTCTGTTTGGGGAAGGATGCAGGATGGAAGAAGTGACCTGCAGGGCTGAGTGTTTGCAGGGATCTGATGCTGGAAGTGAGTGATTCAGACAAAAGGAGGAGTGGGAATGTGGCGTGGCACAGCTAATGCAGATCTCTGCCAACTCACCTGGAGCACTAAGCATGTCTTGCTTCAAAAGTCATCTAGTTCTCCCAGTGTCACAATGACCAGCATCACAAGTGGTTCAGCTGAGCTCCACACAAAGCATTATATTTCTGCGGCCTCTGGGGGCCTGATTTTTCTCTTTTTTTTTTTTTTTTTAATGGGATCTCCAAACAAGAGATAAGAATACCTGAGTGTGTAAGAGAGCACCAAGTGTCTGTAAGAGCAATGTATCCACTGGGGATTTGAAATGACACCAGGTCTGAGGCAGCTCAAAGCTCAGAGGAACTAAGTTTTGCTTGGGTCTACTTCTGGTCAAACTAGTAACAACCTCATAATAAACAAGTAGGAACACAGCTAAAAGGTAGTTAATGCTGTTGCCATTCAGACACTATTTCTCTATATGGTAACTTTCCCATGCAGCTGCCCACATGCAACAACCAAGAATTGTTCAAAAAATATCAGTGCTTCTTTTACAGCAAAAACATTGTCAGAAAAGACTGCCAGGTGACAGGCTCTCAAATATGCCGGCACATCAGTTGGTCATTCTTATGGTGTTGGGGTGATTTATGATGACGGTCTGTTCCCTGATCCTCTGCTTTATGCCCCAAAATGGATGCTGTATCTTTAAGGTGGGTCCAAGGGAGCCTTGGGGCCCTTTGCTGGGCTTTTTCAAAGTCTCACTGCCGCAGTGTCTGAGGATGTGGTGTAGTCTGGGTTTTGCTTGGCTAGCTTGGGGGTTTCTTATTACCCCAGGCGGAAATTTGGGGATTTTTCCTTTCTTTGGGCTTGGAGAGGCCACAGCAGCAATCCTTCAGTGGCTTTTCAAGGTGAATTGGACGGTTTGGTTTTGGTCCGAGACCAGTGAGAACAAGCGGCAGGAGAAGAATCGCTGGCGGGAGAGAGGGGCTCTGTTTCAGCCCCAGACCTGGGGCTCGAGCCGGGGAGGGCACACCTGCTTCACCTCTGGACAGGGGACCAACACTGTCCAGACATTGTCCAGGCTCCCATCTGTTTGCCCGAGCTGCTGCATGGACCTTTTGTTTTTTTTCCCTGAGACAGAGGAGCTGGTGCCAT
>VZTT01029963.1:1072-25778 GCA_013400855.1 Buphagus erythrorhynchus | reverse complement strand
AGGGCCTGCAGCCAAATCCCAGCCTCTTAAGGGACTTAAGGGCATCTTTTCAAAACCAAAATTGAGCCTATTCTACTGTGATGAAGACATATATTAATAGTGATATGCACTGCCTTTAATAATGTGGCAAAAGGAGATGGAAATTCTGGATAGGGCTTCATCTCAAAAAAGCAGTTGCTGTGTGTGTTAGGAGTAGAATGGGGGAACAAGCACAGGAATGTGCTCTTGTATTTCAAAGAGAAAAAACAGTGTTCCCCTTACTGCTGGCACAACTTGACTGCTGATAGCAGTATTCTCTAGAAAGTCTCTTCTGTAACTCCTTTATCAGACCGGGTCAGCAGCAGGGCCAAATCTAAAATTCCATTCTGCCTGACTGTATCATCTCATCCCTAGATTTGCTGGTCAGGGACATTAATCTCAAACAGTATGTTTTGCAGTAAGGATGATTGGTTAATACTGCAGCCTTCATTTGAATGAGATACATAAGCTGTCTGATATGGCTTCTGGTAAAAACTCTGAATTTACAAATGCTGTAAAGGTGAAAAGGTGTGGTTCACAGTACCTCTGTATCCTTGTGCTCTGTAGACCAATGTGCAACCACACCCTTCACCTTAAGCAGGCACAGAGTGAAGCTTTGCATGACTTGTGCTGTTTCAGCCTTTGTACCATAGAACAGCAGACTGCACGAACAAGAGAGCCTGGATAGGCTTTTCCTCATTGTCTAAAATTGCTCAAATGTAGATAGGGCAAATGTAGAATCTGAATACCTCCTAAAACTGGGTCATTTGTTGCCAGGGGTTGGGTAAAAGGAAGGATATAGAGTATTCCAGCGGATTTTTATCATCAAGAATCATTAGCTGCAGCTGGCCTCAGCTTAAATAGCTCTGAACTTAGCCATCTTATGGTGGGAGACATTTGACCTTCATCTAGTCCAAGAAAATGAAAAAATTGGTTCGTCCTCATTCCCCATACATACTTTCTCGTCAGGACCAGGCAGGAGTTCAGCACAGCTGACATTTGGCCTCTTCTTCCTTAATTTTAATAGTTGTCTTTGAAAGAAATTGCCAAATTATTAAATGTTTAATATCACAGCACTTAAAACATATAATTTTAAAGCAGTCATGTATAATATTCTTTTATGTGCATATGTAGTAAAGTGCACTTATATCTTCCTTTGTGTTTCATCATTAGCAGATATATTATAATGTCAATATATGCTATGAATGATATTTTAAACAAACCTTCTACTGACTTGGCTGTAAACTTGTGAAAAAACATTGGTTTCACCTTAAGGTTTTAATTTCCTTATGTTTAGTATAAAATCAATACTTTAAGAGTGACTAAAATAACAACCAGACAGTATTTACTGCTTTTATGCTGAACATTTCACATCAGAAGAATGTAGGAGGAGTGTCTGAGTTATAATTTAAACATTTATAACCATCATTCTACTTCATCTGAGAAAGCTTACTTTATTAGGTCTAGAATTACAATCTATGCAATTAAAGCATTTCTCAGATAAGTACTCTGAGTGGTAAGAAGTATTTTCCTAAATCTCAGATGTAGACACTTGAATCTAGCAGAGTCCTTCACCATTAAAAGTCAGGAATAGTTTGTCTAATATCAATAAAGATCAGTTTAAAATTGCTGGGAAAGAATGAAAGAATTGTGTCCACTACACTGTCTTTAAAAATAACGTTAAAAGCCTGAATATGGTTATTGGAGTGTCTGTTCATAGATGTATGAGCTAGATAAAGGGCATTTTGCCATAATGTGTCAGATTATTTTGACTTCAATTTTTCATGAGGCATGTTAAGTTAAGGTAGTGCCTAATGTGAGTAATAGTGACAGAATCTGACCTTTGCATGTGATTTTTTTCCTTTTCTATAATGATAGTGAGCATCTGAAGTAAACCTTGTATCAGCCAGAAAGTGTTACTTTTTGTCATTTTTCTCAGTGAACCAGTTGGAGTTGGTTTTAAATCTCTTGTCTCGTGATCCTTAGTCTTTCTTCTTTGTCCTGTCTTACTTTCCAAAACAGAGCATAACTAAACACTTAGGAGTGATCAGTAAACCACTTCTTTGGCAAAAAGGTAGCACTACAAAGAAACAAACAAACAGAAAAAAACAAACAAACAAACAAACAAGCAAACAAAAAATACCCCAAAAAGTAACTCAAGTTTCTGGTTTCTGGCTAGATAGTACAATTGGTCTTATACTGACTGTACTTCTAAAGGTGCATCTAGCAGTGGCACATTCTCTTCCTAGATTATGAATATCAAGTTCAGAGATAAAAAGCAAGTGAAAGATTGCAACTTTGGGTACATTTCATTTTTGCCCATTCCAGCTTGAGGAAGGCTGTTCCAGACTGGTCTTGCTTAGTCCTGTATTTTTGTCTCATAACTTCAGGTTATTTTGCTACATGTCCTTGAAAGAATTCCTTTGTCTGTGTCATAAATCCTTGCCAAGCCTTTTCTGACTGCACAGGATGCACATAGGTTTTGTATTGTCATTCACGCCAACAGTATGCCCTCTAAAGCGACACTATGTTTTCATTAGTATGATACGGCAAAAATTATTTTTAAATACGGGCTGGCATTGAATTTTATATTTCACTTTTATATATGTAATGAATCTAAACCTGAACATGGGTACCTTGTAAGTACTTAGTCATGGAAGGAAGCATTATATCCAGGTTTCTAAAAGTCAGATGAAGCCAAGTGGAAATATAAACACTGTTTATTGTTTGGCTTGATCCGGTGATGAAGTTAAGAGAGTTTTGTGAAGCAATCAAGGATTATTTAGTCAAAAAGAGCAAGGCTGTAAAGTAGACAATGTCATATGAACCAATAGGTCTCTCAGTCTTGCAACTGCAGGCTGATACCAGAATCACCAGCACCAGCAAATTGTGCCTTTATTTGGTGATAAATTAAAGAGGCCTCCCTGAGCTCATACAAGCAGAAAGAAATGATCTCAGACGTTTGTGAGTCACACTGTGTCTGATTAAGTTAAAGGTATAGGAGATGCAGAAAACTGCTGTGTGTGGCTATTTCTGATATATTGCGTTACGGACTCTGCAGCAAAGACAGACGTTGTAGGTTTGGCATACAAACACAGTGTTGTTTGATCTAACCAGTGATGCTGAATTGGTCAGCAAAAACCACCAGTGACAAACTTTCAGCTGAATATACAATTACAGAGTTGACCAACAATTTTAATGTGTTTTCCAGGCAGCTGATAGTGTTTTCCATAGTCCAAGTCTGCTGAGAATGCTTCAATTGCATTTATCATTTCAATAAAGACTAAGTAGAAATTAATGTTCTGTCTTCTGTATTTTTCTTACATTTGATATACTATGGTGATGGCTCTTCTTTGCTTTAAATCCTATTATATTTCTATATTTTCAGCTCTGGGAAAGTGATTGAGAAACTTTCTAACTGGAGTTAGATAACAGTTACATCTTTTCATGACTTACTGCATTCATGCTGTTCTGAAATGGAGGACCATATTGCTTCTGGATGTGGGAGCTGTGCTTGCATCCATTAGCTCTTCCAGGGGAGTGACAGACAAGACTCCACAGAAATATAACACTTCCTGTGTCTGGAGAGCCCTTAGTAAGACATTAGAAGCAAGTAACTCAGTTGTGAACTCACTTCAACAATGTACTAGCTCCAAGTGCAACAAAGCAATTCGGTTTTTTACTTTGAGGTACTGTTTCCTACTGTGTGCACTGTCCTGTTGTTTCATCACTGCTGAACACAGGGGAGCTGCTTATTAGAATTATTAACTAAGTTTTTAAAGACGCTAGCAGATCAGTTTTGTTAATAATCAGTATTAAATTTGCTTCTGCCTTTTGGTTGGGATGTAAGTGTAACATAGTCCATAAACTTCTTTTAGAGCTTTGTGGTTACTTTAACGCCTTGATGATTAATGAATTGTTGTATATCATTACGATTTTCACAGTATTCATCATGTGTTAGTTTCAGTTGCAACATTTTCTTGTAATATACATTTTACTGAATGCAACAAACCTATATATGAAATAATTGTACTTTTCATAAGTACAATTATTACAATTTTCACTCTTAAGTATAGGGATGCTGATATTTAAAGTGGTTGGTTATTTTTGAGCAAAGCAGAAAGTATCATACCACAGCAGTATGCTGGAATAGCGTGCTGTACTGCATTAATTCAGTCTGACAACTCTTTGTGGGTTTCATTCTCGGTCTGCACAGGTTCTATGCTTGTTTCACTTTTTAACTGAAGGTGTTTTTTCTGCAGTTGTATTATGGAAATGTTCCTTGATGTGGATTTGCTTACAGTGGTGTAAAGGCTGGTATCAACCAAGTGTGCTGGACATTTTTAAGACCAAAGCAGCTCATTATCATGAAGATTTTATCACCATTCAAGCTCTAGAACTGGTCTGGTAGCTGGATATTGCAGTGGTTTTGGGATTTGTTAATTTTGTTTTGTTTTTTTGTTTGATTTCCTTTTCCTTGTTATTGGTCTAGTTGAATTCTTTGTAGATTATTACAAGATAAGTCTTATTCTTGCAGCACTAGAGGAAATCTAATTTACAGACTGCTTTGCACAAGCCTTTTCTCAGCCTTTTTCCTTTTTTTAACTTGTATTTCTTGATTTCTTTTCTTGAAAAGGATAAGTAATACAATTTTCTCTTGAAAGGTAAGAGCTCATACCAATTAAATAGTGAAATATAATTTTCCATATTTATCTTATCATCTACTTATCTAAAAGTACCTACTTTTGTACCTATGCAACCCAAGTTTATACCTTTTTGGAGAGGCATTTAAAATACCATCTAGTCTGCATTCCTTGATTAAGGAGTGTTGTGTTGTTTAATGTAGCAAAATAGAGAATTACCAGCAATATGTTCAATACATCCAGTAATATTTATGAGGAACTTCTTGGTCCAGTTCTGAGTAGTCAGGAAAGCCTGGGCCCATGACTTCCATATTTCCCACTGGAGGAGAAATACCTTCAGGATATTATATTCCTGATTTAATACTTTGCAGAGTATATACAGGTTTTAAACAGGGACATTATAGGGGCAAGATCAAACTGCAAAAGGATGATGCACTCTGGCCCTGAACAAGAGCCAGAGCAGAACACTGTGTGTTAAAAGATTTCTAGTGAGGACTATGCACATACATGTTGCTTCTTCTGTTGTATAACTTTGATCTTTATTGACGTGCCAAGAATGAGCCAGTGCCCTTACAGTAGGGTTAGATAGTTTCATAAACAGCCTATACTTTTCCTAAAAACATTGATTTACTTTTTATTATTAATCTTCCAGTTAAATCTAGTCACCTATTCCCTGTAGTTAATTGCATGGAAGAAAGGTGTACTTTTGATCTAATGCTATATTAGCTTTTCACAATTAATCAATTCAAATTCAGAATTTAACACATTATATGCAAAGTTTTAATACAAAGGAGCAATATTTTCTGTAACTTGCTAGAAATGCTGGAACTCACATAAATAAAAACAGGTGTGTTCTTCAGAATACTCACACTATCACAGGTTACATTTGCTACATATTTTGGTCCTTTCCAATAATATCCCATATTCTGGGTCACAGGTAATGGCAATTTTCCTAATTTTGTTAACAACACTAAATATTGACCTATGTAGTCTCTAGATGCTGAAATTTGCAGAAACATATATGAAAGCGTTCAGTTACAGAATCCCTAGGAGACCTGTGTTAAATGTATAGTCCAGCAGTTCATGAGTGTTCTAAATTTAAAACAAAATTGCATGACATGAAAATCAAGGATAAATATTTTAGTCTTTCAGAATTTTTTGCTAATGCAATAAAAATTTTGCATTTCCTGTATTAACTTTATAAGTGCAATATGAATTAGCAATATAAATTAGTAGCTGCAAAAATCATGTACTAACATGTTCCTCCTATGCTAATATTTAGAACCAGTTAAATATTTTCATTCGAGTTTGGTACTGTAGATTGATTCTTTTTTTCCCTGTTTATTTGTTGGTTTTTTTTATCTTGAAGAGAATAAAACACTTTTTACTTTTTAAACATTGAAGTCAGTTAAAATAGGCTTACTGATTTTTATCCAGAGTGTAAAGATTGTGATCAGTTTCTGGGTTGCTGCCATCAATATACATTTAGGTTGTGCAGGATTTTGTCTTAATATGATCAGTCTTTATTTATGTAAAGTAGAATTCTGACACCATTGATCTGTATTATTAAAATGCATAGAGCAGCTATCATGTCCTGGGCTTCTGCTGAAATATGCTTTTAATTGAAGCAGAATTGTAGCAATATATTACCAATGTGAATCTAGTTAAGGGTACAGCATTGACTGCAGTGCTTCATTGTTGTACAATGGGCTCTGTTTCGTGGGATTGAGTGTAAATGCTGGCACGTGTCTGTGAGAGGTGCTCAAGGCAGGAAGTGATCATATAAAGACTTTATTCTGGAAGATATGCACTACCAGTTGATGTGACACACAGTGTTTGCCCATGAGAAAAAAGGCTAGAGCCGTATGACGTTTGTGTTTGTATTTTAGATAGCTATTTTAGATAGGCAGTTAATACTATGAATAGGGGGAGTTCATGCCCATATCTAGCTTAATAGTGCCTCGCTATAGCAAATAATTCTGAAGAAGTCCTTTAACTTTGCTTTCTAGAAAAAGAAAAAAAGGGGAGGAGAAAAATAGTAGCTTAAAAACAATCTTCAGGTGAGTAAAGACACTGAAGAGAAACTGGGGTTTTTACAATTTTCTCCATCTATAGTGCAAAGGCCAGGCACTGTGACTCCCTATGGTACATTTCATGGTTCTCTTGCTGCAGATTGCCTCAGAAAAAAGCCAGAATGTGAGGAAATAGAATCCTTACATTTACCATTTTCATGTGCCATAAAGTGCTAAGCTGATTCAGTTCAGTTCTTACTTATGAGTAACTTAAGTTACTTACTTACTTACTTCAGTTCAGTTCTTCTTATGAATGTCAGTGTTCATGTACTTAGTGCACAACTAAATTATTAACATTGATTTTGGGAGCATCAATTGAAACCTTAAATATATGTGCTAATATTTACGTGATAGGAACCTTAGTTTCAATGCTAATGAGTTTTTAGTCATCATGACTATGTAAAGTGTGTTGAAAAGCAAATGGGAATTGAACACCTCAGAGAGAGTATATAAAAGAATTTTGGAAAAATGTGAAATCATGTTCGTGTCAACTGCTTTTCAAGAGACAAGAACAGACAGATCTCCAATACCATCGAAAGGTGGTACATTGGGAATGGACAGAAATGTGTGTGTTTTACACAGTGCAACACTGGAGCAGTGTTTCTCACTGTCACAGGCTATTATTGTTGTGAGTCAGATTTAAAAAATCCTTCACCATCTATTTCCGTTGGCTTGGGAAACTATGTTATTTTTCTCCTGCAAATGCAAGTATTTACAGGAATATTAGTTAGGAAGGAAGGGTATGGTAGGCAGCTGGCATATCTGTTAATAGACAGTCATTAGAAGTTAGCGGACTTTCTCTTTTGACCAAAAATTTTTTAATAGTCTTCAATTGTTGCTGAAACTGTCAGAAATATCTGTTGTAGGCTGTATCTTGAATCAGGTGGAGAGTACTGATAAGAAATGCTCTAGTGTTTCCATTGCTCCTGGTCAGTTATCATCATCTCTTCTTCCATGCGATAGGTTTAGTTGAAAGTTTTATAACTAGACAAGGTTGCATTTCATATATTGTTGTTTATTTGCAAAAAATAGCCTTCTACTCCCAAGTAAGTCAGGGATTTCAATTTTTAGAGACATATTGGTACATAAATATTGATACATGAGCAAACAGAAATAAAAGTCAGTTTTATAATATGTTTTTCAGGCATTTAAAAGAAATTGTGGATGCCAAAGTAGAAAACAGCTTCCCTAGAGTGAATAAAATTTAGCAATGTAAGTCCAGTTGCTTTAACAAAGCATACATTCCAATACTGCAAGCAGTCTAAAATTATCATCATCAGTGAGTACATTAATGAAACCTTGTTTTTCTTGTAATTTCAAACTGCAAAAACAAGTCTTTGGGGTATAATAAGATGATAGCAAACGGTATCTGTTTTAATAAATGATGTTCAGATAAGAAATACCATTGGATGTTTATATTTTGAAATCTTCATTGATAAGTTTTTCTTTATTTGGTGAATGTTATTGCCCATGGTGGCCACAGTCACAGGGGGAACAGGCTTGTCTTGATTTGAAAAACAGCCCCAAAAAAAAACACCAGGAAAAAAAAATTTCTTCTTATGTATAACTCAGTGACTCAATGTTTTCTGGCATAGGGTTATTCTGTTGACTGATTGCCACTGGATTTTATTTATGCTTTTTAATTAACAATTACAGTTTAAATATCTCATATAAATCTATGGTCGGGGGGGTGGTTGTTGAACTTTATTATGTTGTTTTAGTATGCAGAAATATCACAGTATTAGATTGCACTAGATCCCTGCTTTGTAGTGGTTATCTTTACCTTTTTAGAAGATCAGAAATGACTCATTCATTTCGGGTTGGTCTTTGTTCCAGTTTATGTAATTTCACTACAGAAACTCTTCTTTAAGAGCAAGAATCTGCAAACCTTTACTTTATTTTTTTAAAAAGCATATTGCAGCTAAAGACTGTTCAACTAATATAGTTTTATGGGTTATAATGAGGGAACTTCAAATCATATTCACCTTTAATTTCTATAATATTATTGCAACAATGAATAAAGTGCTTAATTACCTTTCCAGGATGTCAGGGTCTTTTCTTTTTCTAAATATGCTATAGGAAATAAGCACAAAGGATTTCAATAGATCTCTTTTTATACTCATCTGCTCACATAATTGATTCCCCAGTATTGAAACCTATTCTTTTTGTCTGTATACCGAAGATTTCTTTGCAAAGGTCCAGCCCCAGCAGGTTGATTACACACTTGTTACCTGTAATTCAATACAGCAGCGCTCTGTTTACAAAGTCCAGATTTCCTGGGCTGTCAGTTAGGGCAATCAGCACAAAGACCAAGTGCTTTTGGAACTAAATAAACAATGAGAAAAACATTCAGGGCTGCCAGTAACCTTCACAGGTAATTTAACAGCCTTTGACTACAAGGCATCAGTTGCTGTAGATGTCTGGCGAATATGAAATCTGACATTCTCCCTTGCCATGTTCTGCCAATAGGTCGGTGTGTAAGCTCTCACCGAGGCTCGCCGCCGCTCCGCTGCGCTCAGCCCAGCTGCCTTTATCCTGACGGGCGCCCACACCTGCGTTCTGTCACCTTCGTGCCGCGCGCTCTTCCGAGAGCATATACACAATTGTTTACATTTGCAGGGTTAGGCAAATTTAAAGTCCCTGCCTGGTCACCTCTGCCGTTCCTCTTCTGGCCAGCATCCTGCCCAGTGCAATCTTGTTGGTCTCTTCTTAGAAGTATTTAAATACGATGAAACAAGCTGCTTGATCAATTCTGCATAAATTGGACTCTGTTTTTATTGCAAACAAGGAACAGAGTTATCTCTATTTTCTAGATGACCTTTAAGTACGGACAGATTACTTTATTGTTCTAAAGCTTTGGTTTTATGTATTTTTAATTTAACTTGTTTTATTTCTGATGTATTTGGTACCTTTCCTGTCGATTCGGATAATGATTAGAACAGCTATTTTAAAGACCTCTGACATATTAAGGCAGACAAAAAATATCCATGAGAAGAAGAAAACAGAGACAGAGATTCATCTGTGTAAGAAAATTTCGTATCTTTTACTTCAGCAGTCAAGTCACTTTGCAAGCAGATAAAATTATTATCTACATAAGTTTAAAAGTGCATCTGTTAAAAAAAACAAACCCACAAAAAACAAGTATAATTCTTGTAAGTTAGATGTTTATTGTCCATATAAACTACCCAAACTATCTGACAGATAAGCATTTTCTTGCATGCCTGCAACATACTTGGTTCATAGAATCATATCTTCTTTTTTAATTATTCCTGATATATAAATCTGTAGAGTAGACATCTTGCAAGCTGTTATAAAGAATGTATCTTTTTCAAAACTGTTATGCAGATATAAGAACTGAAATTATTTGAAAAAATTGTGAAAATCTTATTATTCGATTATGGTTTAACCAGAAACTGTTTTATTTTTATGCTTTCACTGATGAATTTCTGAGTGCCTTGTTGTGGTCAGTGTAATAGGAGATAGCTGAAGGTGGTGTGCAACAGACATTCCCCGATGCTTGATTCACTATCCACCCTCCAGTTCTGTCTCAGGCAACATGCTTGTGCAGCTGTAGATAGATGTGCATCCATGACTGAACACCAAATGTATATATTTGATATATATACAGATTTAAATTATATACAGACATGATTTGGACTGTTACGTGGTGGTATTTTTTTTCTTTTTAATCATATTGCTCTCTACAAAAATAGAGGCTGGAACACTCGCAGACCAGAAGCAGTTTACAAAAGCATAAGTAATTTAAGTGAAAAATTCTAAACTCATTTGGGGATCCCTAAATATTTGTTGGTCTTTCTGTCATCCCAGGGGAGCAGGGAAGTGGATAACAACACCACGGTTTTCATTGTGCATTAATGGGGTCAGTAACAACACTGTGAAGGCAATGATCTTACTAAGAACAAAATATTGTAAAAATTTAACTCATTTACAATGTCTGGGCACAGCAACAATTAAGGATTCTAATGCAGAAAGTGCTAATGTGATTCTAAGTGAAAGAGGCAATTGGGCATAGCACGGTAACCTGTGGGAAGCAGCCATGTCCTGCGTGGGCTGCTCGTGGAAACTCATGGAGCGGACAGTGACAACTCAGTATTTATGGTGTGTTTCACACTAGCACAGCCATTATATGGTCAGGATGGGTTGCATTTAACTGTTTCAGCAATGGCAAAGTAGGGAAATGCCACAGGAAAGTGCTTCTGAAGTGGTATCTGCTTACTTGCAGCTCATTTAGACATTGAGCACTCACTGCAGCCTGACAATAATATATCTTCATCAGTTTTTAGGTTCATCTCAGATAGTTAGTATGATACTTTCAATAGAGATCACCTGTAATTTTTCTTTAATTATTTATTTTCCATTACAAAATAATCTATACTTGACAAGAATGAAGATAATTTTAAGTCCCAGTCAAATACTTGATCTGCAAGGGTAGCTATGTTTATGTTATGCCCTGAAATCAGCTTTACCTAAGTGAGAAATAAGATCCCTGTGTGCACAGCCATTTTACTTGCAGGCCCTGTGCTACCTTCTGAGTTTCTAACACAGCTGAGCTAAGCTGAAGTACCCAAATGCACCTGTAGCCAAGAGGATTTTTTTTCACATGGTTTGTCACAGAGTCTTTAGACATTTCTCAGAAGTACCCCTAAAATGATTGCTGCACAGTTGCTTCTTTAGCAACATAAGAGAACAAACCCTAAGGAAAATTGCAGGAAAGTATTGGAAGACTGGTGGCTTTTGAATTGCAGTAGCACACTGCCCAGTGATTCCATTAGCAACTGATAAATTCTTCTGCTTAAAGTTTTAGCCCCTCTTGCCTTTCTGTATTGAATGATGGGTTTTTCTTTGTGTGGATGGTAGCTAGATTTAGAGACAAAGGCCAGACTGTTTCTTTAAGATGAGAACCATCCTAGTCTACGCTTATTGTTATTAGTGGGTTTGATGGCACAAGCAATAACATCAGCACACAGTTCAAAATCAAGTGGAGGGTTAATGCTCGGACTCAGCTGCATTTTAAACAAGATTATGAACAAAATTTAAATATGATTGTGAAGAAATTGTGTCTAAGAGAGTTTGGGTAGGTAGGTGTATGCAATGAACTTTGCATGTGCTTCTACTTCAGGACCTCTCCTTCCACTCAAGTTCTGCGTTGATGAAATTCTGGCATAGGTAGATCTCTTCACAGTTATTTTTCAGGTCATGAACTCTATCCCACACATTTGAAATACTTCCATTTTGCAATTTTGATTTTACTAGTAATTTGTCCCTTTAAAAAAATATATTTTATTGTGTTTTATTTGTGTCATATTCTGCCACAGAACTCTCCCAGTGGGCAACACTTCGTAAATTTTAGCAGCAACTATGTCCAATTTAAAAAAACAAATATGCCCATTTAATGAAAAAAAATTGTTACTACTTGGTTTAAAAAAAGACAATACAAAACCTGGATTTTACATCAGGAATTGCTACTCCTGTATTTATCTCTCTTTTGACTGAATGGAAAGCCCTAGCTATCTCACTTATCTCATTAATGTCCATTAAGCACACCCAGATAAGATAATATTTGCATATTGTTGCTTTCAAAACTAAATCTTTCTCTGGAAGACTGTGGTTTGTTATTAGGTTTGCTTCCAGTTTTCATTGTAGACTACTTTTGCAGTACATCTCATTTGACTGATCATGCACAGTAATCTAACAGTCAAGAGTAATCATGAAAGGGAGAGAAAATGCTGCTGAATCTTCAACTCTGCTGCTGGTTTCCCATTCCCCAAACAGAGGGAAAGCATCTGAAAGCAAATCCCATATGTTCTACATCTGCATATAAAGTAAGTCAGGATAAAACTGTTAAGATTTTTCCTGGAAAAAAAATGGTTAGCTGTTGTTAGCTGGAGAATTATCTAGTTTTCGTCTTCTATTTTAATGAATTGCTTCATACCTCTTTACTTCAGGGCAGATTTAATACTACTGTTGATATTCTGATATCTCTGGAGTGTAATGTATTTATGTTACAGTAAAATTGTATTTTACACCTCTTTGTTTAACTTTTGATTCTCAAATTCATCTACCCATATCAGAGGGGGAAAGAGACTGAAGATATTTTAACTGTGTTCTAATCATTCCTGACTCTTAATTTTTAAACAACATATTAAGCATGAGGTTTTGTCTCTCAACGATGTATTCGTTGAATAGGATCAGGCCCCAGTTCAAAACAGAATTCTCGCAAATCAAATTGATGTATTTTTTAAATTCAGAAGAGTATTAGGACTGTCAAAGGAATTCTTCCTTGCACTTCATTTTCTGTCAGCAGGTGTTTGTTCATTTATTTGTTTGGTTTTAACTCAATTTGTGATCATGAATGCCTAAGCAAGTTAACTTAGGTTAGTAACAAACATCAAAAACTTATTTCTATACCAAATGAAACAGGGTTTTCATAATGGAAACATACATTAATTAAAAAATTCCTCCTCTAAAGTGAAGTTGATAATAAGCATAAAGCACCATGAGTAGCAGAGTGGAAGTGCTGCACAACTTCAGAGATGCTTTAACCACATGGTAAGGTACTTTTACCAGTAGTGTCTTTTCCTGGGATTGTACTGAAAACCACTATACTCACCTGAATTAAAGAGGACACTTCTGACAGTCAAGCAAGAAAAGCTTAAAGAGAAGATGTGGAAGAAGGCAGCCTTCGCACAAGGTAGACTCTTGTGTAAATTAATTCTGGGGGCTCAAGAAGCAATATTTTATAAGATGTATTTGTAGGTTTCCTTTGCCATCCATAGGGTCTCTCTCACGACAGTCTCCCATTCTTTTTCTTTTTTTCTTTTTCTCCTACATATTCTCTGTAAATTCCTTTCTTAATTATACCAATGACATTAAGAATTCTCGGGAGGCAAAGATCTATTCATACAAGACCCATTGTATCTCTGACAGATTTTATGATGAAGGAATTCAGTTGGAGTTTTATCAGAATATCACAGAAGAACTATCACTACAGCTAGCCTTACTTATTTTCTGGAAACTTTAGAGTCATTTTTATGAGATGGAAAGCAAGTTGTATGCTTTGGGGTTTTGTTTTGTTTTAGAAATTTCACAAATGGGAAAATCTCTTCTCTCAACTCTTCTGAGGTTTTATTCTCTTGAACACTGGGCTGCTGCTTGCCCAGAGCATTCAGTTGTAGAGTCACTGCTCTGCAGGTTGACTGTATTCCAGTCTCACCATCTCTCATATTTAACTGTAAAATGCATGGTAATTAATATTTACATTGATAATGTAATTATCAATATTACCCCAGCATCAGAATCCAGTGATTGTATGAGAATCTTCTATTATTTTTCCTCCTTCTTTTTTTTTTTTTTGTTTTCTTTTGGTTTTGTTTGTTTGGGTTTTTTTGCTTCAGTCTTCATTATAATGAAAATATACTTGATGTGACCTTGGGACTTATTAGCATGGGCACAGACTTCTGTAGCTTCATGTCCCAGTTTCTCAGTGGTTACTGAGTGATTACTGAGTAGTGAGGTTTGAGTACCTTGCACACAAAGAATGGCACCAAGCCCAAAGAAATAATCCTTGTTCTTTTTGTGCAAGAAGGGCTTTGGCCCTTTACTTTTCCCTATGCTGCTATGGTCCTGGGTAGAAGGAGTCATGTTGGTTGGAGCTCGACATTATGATGGCTGGAGGCAGTAGCAAAGTCTGTGGTGGTAGAAGAAAAGAGGAAGAGAGATTAGTCCCGAGGCCAAGAAAGAGCAGCAACGCAAGGGGAGGGTTGAAGAGTGGGCATGTGTGATCCACAGAGCATTGCCTGGTTCCTAATATGAGGGGGATGAATTTTTCCTGCTGTGTAGGAGGAAGGAGAGAGGCTATGCTTCTACAGAGCTTGTTTTGTTGACTCTTTCTTTTTGCTATCCTTTAAACATATAATCTTTGAATGGGTTGTGTTGGAATGGATGCTGATGATCGTGTACTTTCACCCCTCCCAGCCATGAACGGGGACAGACCAGGTTGCTCAAAGCCCCATCCACTTGAACACTTCCAGTGATGGGGCATCTAGAGCTTCTCTGGGCAACCTGTTCCAATGCTTCACAACTCAATGAATAAATAATTTCTTCCAAGGATCTACCCTAAATATCTCCTCTTTTTTAGTTTAAACTGTTCCCTATTGTCCTGTCCATAACTGCCCTTGTCCCAACTGTTGAGTAGCCTCAACTGTTGGTGCATGTGAGGCCTTCTAGGCGTAGGAAAAAATTAATGAATCTGTTGATGTCTTTTCTCCAGTATTCTTCAGCACTTCATACCCATCTGCATGCTGAAGGCAAAGGAATCACTTCTAAGCTGACATAAAGAAAGCCAGAAATCGATGTTAATTCTCTGAAACTCTATCAGCTCCATGTCTATGAAAGCACTGGTATCAGATGAAGGCATAATGTTGCTTTATTTGCAAATGCGTTCCTGAAAAGTGTAGCATTTCTGCTCCAACTTGGTCTTACTGTTATTTGGATGCTAGCATGTATCCTCACATTAACTGTTTTTCCAGAATAAATCTTTCTGGCCTATATTCCCTTCTCTAAAGCAGGTTGCACAACATTTAGTGTTTTCTTCCTTTAAAAACAAACATAGTCTATCAATGGTATTATATAAACAGATAGCTGTAAAATATATTGTCCTTATATATCATCATAATGCAAATCCAAGCTGTATTTATTTGCTACAACCAGTGACTGCACTGATTGTGTCCTTATGAAAATAAATGTTTCTTTAAAAATATACCGGTGAAAATAACATAGCAGTTAAGAAATTAAAGGGGATGGGGAGGGAGGTTTCCTGAAGATTTTATCAAAGGAGTTTATAAAAGGAAAAATGTCAGAAGTCATGACAAGTAACAGAAAATTAGGTTTGAGATTGGTTTTCAAGTGGAAGATATATTCAACTAACTTTTAGGTTTGAATTTATTTTAACATGGAATTTAGTTAAATGCTCAGTGTGTGTGCCTGGCTCTAGAATGTGAGCTTTATAAAAATTCTCTGAAAGCAAAACATTAAAGTTTTTTTTTTTTAAGATTTTTATTTTTGATGTAGGTTTAGTATCACTGTCACAGCATCCGAGGCTTCTTTGGAAGAAACTACATAGGTAACACTTTTATAAAGAGTTTGCATCATAGAGACTTTATGATTGATTTGAACATACTACAGCAAAAATTGCAGTAATAAAACAGATCTCACAAAAATGACAAGTTGAAACAAATAATTTTATTTATTTATTTATTTATATGAATTTAGAACTCATGAAAAGAGCCAGATTGACAGCCACAGAGACTTAATTCCTCTGTTCAACAGACTCGGAACAGAAGAAACCAGTGCAGGATCCTCATGTGGCCCTGCTAATGTCTTAACCTTGATCTGTAGCTACCACCTTTTAGACATGAGTAGTTCAATTTACATCCCCATTCCCTCCTTAAACTAAAACAGCCAACAAGAGTGGCAAATATGATATTGTAGAGGAAACTGGTCCCACAGAACTGCAGACTGACATTACAGGGACAATTCGCACTCTTGTGTAGCCACTTATCTGGCCAAGGTCCAAAGCAGAAGGATGTGTTTGTGAAGGTGTCTGCATTCCTATGCTGAAGTCCCAAAGTGGTTTGTCATCTGGATAGATATTCCTCTTTGCTCCCTGATTCTGGCCAGTGTTAAGGGATTTTGCACTCTGTCCACATATATTTGCATTTCAGTTGCAATTTGAGCAACTGTTCAGAGGATCAATCATACGCTTTTTTTTTTTTTTTTATTCAAAGAAATCAAAATAATTGTCCCTCAAGACCAGGTTTGAAGGCTTTTCCCACAAAGAGAATCTTGATCTTTGCCTCTTCTTCTCCATAACTTTCTCTACCAGTGAGTCTGATCAGGATTAAGTTATACTGCCCTTGGTGGACGAGATTGAACAAATTCTATAGACTTGTGTGCATCAGACTTTGGCAGTCGCATGTCTGCTTTCTCTTGAAGCCTATCTTGTCCCTCTGCCATAGCAGCTAAGGAAATTGGTCAGAGGCAGCTGATAATGCTTTTAAACTGTGACTTCAACTCGTGTGCATTTAAATTAGTTAACATTAGTTATTTCTTTGCAAAGGTGAAGTAAAGTTACTGTCCTGTTACCACAATACCCCCATATTGAGAAGGGACTATTAAGCATACGAAGAGTAGTGATGTAATATTATTTCATTGCTAAATTGAATTAATATCACAGAATCAACTAGGTTGGAAAAGACCTTTGAGATCATCAAGTCCAACCTATGACCAAACACCACCATGTCAACCATACCATGGCACCAAATGCCACATGCAATCTTTTGTTAAACACCTCCAGGGACGGTGGCTCTACCACCTCCCTGGGCAGCCTGTTCCAATGCCTAACCACCCTTTCTATGAAGAAATTCTTCCTTATGTCTAAGCCTCCCCTGATGCATCTTAAAG
Source organism: Buphagus erythrorhynchus (assembly GCA_013400855.1). NCBI lineage: Eukaryota > Metazoa > Chordata > Aves > Passeriformes > Sturnidae > Buphagus > Buphagus erythrorhynchus. The sequence continues at coordinate 8,563 of VZTT01029963.1, read as the reverse complement.
CTGTGTCGTGTCATGCTTTCACTGGTCGCCTGGGAGAAGAGACCAACCCCACCTGCCCACAACTTCCTTTCAGGTATTTGTAGAGAGTGATAAGGTCTTCCCTGAGCCTCCTCTTCTCAGGCTAAATATTCCCAGCTCCCTCAGTTGCTCCTCGTCACTCTTGTGTTTCAGACCCTTGAGCAGCCTTGTTGCCCTTCTCTAGACACACTCCAGCATCTCAACGTCCTTCCTAAACTGAGGGGCCCAGAACTGGACACAGCACTCAAGGTGTGGCCTCACCAGTGCCAAGTACAGGGGGCAGTCCCTGCCCTGCTCCTGCTGGCCACACTATTCCCCATACAGGCCAGGAAGCCATTGGCCTCCTTGGCCACCTGGGCACACACTGGCTCATGTTCAGCCACTGTCAATCAGCACTCCCTTCTGGCCACTGTCCAGCCACTCTGTCCCCATCCTGAAGTGCTGCAGGGGATTGTTGTGGCCAAGGTGCACAGATGTTCCCGAGATGCTCTTAAGGTCAATAATGCAGAGATGTGCTGCAAGAGTCTGTTCCAAGTCAATAATGCAGAGATGTGCCACAAGGGTCTGTTCCAAGTCAGAACATCGATCTTAGATGAGAAATAACATATGAAATATTTTCTATAGTTTTTAGGTTTTAATCTGCTAGAATGTTTTAAAGCTGTACTGTTAGACGTAGTTCAATTATGCTGTCCCCTTAAAGGAAAGTGATTGAGCTACTACTAGTTTTTTAAAATATGAACTTTAAACTGAGAATAGGAAAACTGTTCTTTTGGAAGTTTTTATCTTGGCATGTGGGCAAAAGAACTAAAGTACTGAATTATTAATAGATTTGATTGGAATGGTAAAACTTCTCACTGGTTGAGAGAAATTTCATTTGAGTTCACTTTAGCAGATGATGCTTTTTTTGTTGTTGCTGTGGTCAAGTTAGTGGTTGATGATGCAACTTGACCTGTAGAGCTGGTGGAACATTACTGTGCAGAAAATAGAAGTATATTTTTGTTATCAAAAGTAAGCAGTCTTATTGGATAATATACCACTTATACTAGTGGTATATTCCTTTGTTGTGTTATTGAGATGACACAGCTCTTATAGATATGTTTGATACTCGCCTAATACCTTCATGTTTTAGGTGAGATCTCAGCTCAATATTGAGGATTGACTTATTTTACTTAGCACATATATATGAATTAACAAATGGCTTTTTGCTGGAGTTTAACTTATAATTGTAGAGCTTTTTTTTGTGGGCAAATTACCTGTGCTTTATGAATTGTACACTGCCGTAACTTTCCTTAAGAGGGTAGTATATATCATTAAGGGAGTGAAATAAGATGGGTTGGCATTAAGCTCAGATCAGAGCTTTCCAACAGTAGAGCACAGCTTCAGAAAATGTGTAATCTTAAAATTCTTAGCTTCTAAGAGCACTATTGTGAACACTTTGTACAAAAAAAAAAAGTTAATTCTTCCAAGTAAGTAAAAAAATCTAATAATTTTGGTAAATGATCATGTGGTGATTATTAAACTAATATGTAATTAGCATTTTCTAATGACAATCATAATCTTGACAAATGCTTTCATTCATTTTTTTCTGATCATTAAAGACTTTAAAAGCACTGATTTTTGTTAACTGAGGCCCTTGGCTGTTCATCAGTGGTGCAATTCAACTTAATACTCCAGTGGCCAGTAATCAGAGAGTTGACTATTAAGTGAAGGAAATTTTATCATTTTCTTTATGAATATCACCTTTATTTCTTGTCTAACACAGCAGGTAGACAGAACTGTAAGAACATCTAACTGATACATATTCATCCCTTTTTTAAAAATGGTGAATTACACCAATTTTTTATGTTTTATATAATCCAAATTCAACTAATACTTTGAAAATAGTATGATCTTTGAGGTTTTTCAAGTGCTAGTTTTTGTGTGGTTTTTTTTTTTTTTAGTTGAACCAGAAGTAGATTTCAATCTTCTCAACATCTGTATATGTTATTACTTCTAAAAGGTTTTATTTTCTTTGAGAGGATGTTGTAGTTTTTTTTCTGTGTTAAAATGTGTAATCTCTTCAGAAGCAACATACTTGCTATTATCAATTCCTGTGAGGATAGCCATTACATATGATATATTATCCAAGAGCTTGATTCTACAAATTGGTAGTTAACTTACATCAGAGATACTGAACATGGCTTAGCTAAATGTTCTCCTATGTGCAGGAAACACATCCTATAATCAGTGCTGATGTTCACATCCTTTTGTTTCCTTTTGAAATTCCTTGTATTTTTGACCTATGCCATCATAGAGATACTCCTCTTATTCTTAGCTTTCTGCAGCAACTCTGCAGCTGCTCAGGTCTCTGTCCTCACTTTGCTGAAATACACCCAGAATTCATGGCCTCTCTGCAGCCTAACAACTCCTTTTTCAGGCTTCTTTGTCCAGCAGTCTTCTTTTCAGTTCTTTTCCCTGCAATTGGAATGGAGTTATTTTATATTTACAGAATGTGAAAGATAAAACAAGCATGCAAAAAGAATAGCAGTGTAGTACATAGTACCAAAATATTTCTGTGTTTGTTTACTTTAGATGTTTGAGTTTATGCAGAGACAAACTGACTTTAAAAATATAGGACAGATGATCAGAAATGTGGATCAGGAACAGCATGTTCCTCTGCTTTATTTGGCACTGAGCATATTAATGGGTGCTCAATAAATGGTAATGGTTTTGGAGACATGATGATTGATGTTTCCTGGATCAAAACATAGACGTTTTGTTTAAGAACAGCCCAGCTGGCAGAGTGATCCTCTTTTGAAACTGTTTGTGATCAAAATATGTCAGAGCTGTATCTATAAAATACAGTAGGCAAGACTTTTTGTCAGTGGATTGGTTAATTTATTTTAACAGTAAACTATCAAGTGTATCTTTGATTATTCATCCCTCCTGTCACACCATATTCCTATCAGTGAGTTAGAGTGCTGCTCTTTTTCTGCTTTGCAGATTTTGTTTCTTACGTTGTGAACATACTGCTCTCAAAAAAGGGCTATATATTTTTGTAGTAAGAACACATACAAGATACTGAAAAGAGAGAATTATGTATTTATTTGTGTACAAAATTGCACCACACACATACTTGGGCAGCCAGTACTGAGGAACAGAAAACTATCACCTGTCTGTTAAGGAAGCCATCGGTGAAACTCACGTGGTTCCATCCTCCCTGGTCAGAGGGACCGGTATAGCCAGAAACTCTAGGATCAGAAAATGAACACATCTCTTACTTTGTCACCTCTGTTGGTTGTTCCTCTTAGAGAAGCACTGCTTTTTGGCTTTGAGTTAAGAGGAGATGGCTTCCAGATTAATGGCTTCTAAGATACTTAGCACAGGCACTGAGCAAAGCCAGCTAAAGCCATCCTTGATATTTCCCTGGCTGAAGTAGTGAGTGGGAATTCAGAAAGAAAGCAGGCAAATTTAACTTTCTTTTCTCTTACCCTTTTTCTGGAGGCCACCTCTTTCTCTTCCACTTCTCTCTCCACCCAGCTCTTTTGTCACCCTTAAGGAATACATCTGTTATAGTATCCTTTCTGACCTTTCAGTTTGTCTTACATGCTTTTCTTTGGGTTTTTAATGCTCTTCGGATACTCTCAAGAGGAAAGTAAAAATTTTTAAGGAAAAACTCACAAAGTTGATTGCACTTTAAAAAAATGGGAATAAATTACATGAAATGTTTTTAGTTATTTCATATGGAAACTTTATATATCTAAATTTTTATTAAAATTATTATTTTAAGTAAAGCATTAAAAAAATCTATTGTTAAGGAGTCTTTAAAAATCTGAATCTCTCCATGGTATACATATGTAAATATCCAGAGTACACAATTCTTATTGTATTGATGTGTGGCAACAAGAACCTCATGAACTAGGTTTATTGACAAAAGAGACTGCAGCAGCTCTGAAGAGTGGCTCATTGTGTCTGAATGCATTTAGGCAGCTTTAATTCCTGAATTAATTATACAATATACTATAAAGCTACAAAGAAAAAGCCATTAAAGTCATCTGCGTCAAAGGAAATTTGTACATTGAGGAGTAGATTGTGGCATATAGCCACAGCTGCAAGTCTGGGTTCTATGGGGAGATTGTCTGCCCAAAACAGAGCTGTCCTACAACCCTCTGGTTGCAGTGAAGGCAACAAGAGTGTTGGTATTGCCAGTTTATGTGTGTTGCTGCACAGCTGGTCTGGGTGGTAATTTCTGATCTCTGTTACTTGCATTTAACATTACTGAATTTCTCTCTTCCCTCAAAACTGAAAACAAGTAACTGTTCTTAATTAAGTGTTTGAGTCTAGAAACTTGGGACATTAAACCCTCAAATATCTGAGCTAACATGATTTATGAAAAGATTGCAATGATTGGTAGCATGGTAACGTTGGAGACACTTAAGGAGAATGACTCTTCCCAACTGGGACAACCATTGCCCCCTTTTCTTTCCATTTCTAACAGTAGTTGTAAAAGTAGAGCTGGGGCTGTGCTTACTCCCTGCTTACTCCCACCTGCTTTTTGCTTTCTGAGTAGTTCAACTGAGGCACTGGTCTTTTAATGACTACTCAGTGAGGAAAAACTGGTTTATCCTCTTGAAATGCCTGTGCAACTCATAGAGAAATTTGATTCCTAATGGCAGCTATATTGCTGAAATTCCATCATGTGTTGCTTTTTATGACATGTGGGCCTTTGAAAAAAAATATGTAATTTCTCACAGAGATGTGATCATGGAGGGCAGTTTCATGCCAACAACATACAAAACAAGTAGCTGAAGCTGGGGCCTGAATACATTTACTGCAAAGAAATTGTGAAAAAATCCTCTTGCCAGTGGCAATAAAGCACCTTTTGATCTGTATTTCTGAAGCTGTGCTGTTCATTGTTGCTTTCTTTTGTTCTGCCTCTGCCTCCTTTTTCCCCGACAAGCCTGTTTGCTTTAGCCTGCCTGTTTGGTGCTTTGCAGAGCATCTCTGTAAAGGGGGATTTCATAGCACGCCGGTTTATGTGCCTTGTGAAAATTCCTCGCAAATGCTGTTCCATCATTACTTAGCAGGAGTGCAGCACTTTTTGCTGCATGGTGCTCTTGACTGAAGGCATAAGTGGTGTATAGGCCCCTGGATAGTTCCTTTGTGCTGAAGCAAATTTGACTTAAGATTTTTATTTAAAACAAGGATAATCATGTTTGCATGTGGCACAGCTTCTTTGGCAGCCTCAGCACCTCAGCCATTTTTATGCTCCCTCTTTTTTTTATTGTTATTATAGCAGTTGTCCAAACATACAGTCACGTGGTACAATCTGTCTGGAAATTCTAATTCTGATGAGAGCAGAGGTGGGAAGAAGGAGGTGGCAAATTGAAGGTTTCAGTATTTTAAATTCAGCTTTTGCTTCAGTGTTCTGAGTGTTCCAGAATCCTCCACTGTGATCACGTTACTGGGACGTATAAGTGGTCTCAGAGATACAAACTTGAAACCAGTATTAAGTCAATTTGATATTTGTGTGTCGTGGGTTTCACTGTAAATCACTCCAAAGCTGAGCATGCCATTTTAACCCTTAATGTGTTCAAATTAGCTTGGAGACCTTTAAGTGTAGTGGCACCAGCACATCTCACTTAAATAGTGTAAAATACTATTATTTGACTGGTGCACCTTTAAACTAGGCTGTTTAATGTATGTGCTGAATATTATACCAAATACAGCTTTTGTGGAATTTCAGCCTTGTGGCCAGGGACACAGAATGGAAAACATTGACTGTTAAATAACATACAAATTAACTATCCAGAAGTTTAACTCAAGGAACAGATTAATAAAGCTGTCAAAACTGCCTATCCTCTAAATATTATAAATATTATAATCTTGCCATGTTACTGTAACCTGGTGATATCAGCATAAATGATTTTATCTAGTATTTTTATTTTCAAGATAAATCCAAAGATGTTAAGATCACATTGGTTTTATGTTCATATTTGATATATGATAATATCATCTATGTCTGCAGAATTTATGATATTAATATGAGGAGAATGGTGGGATTATTATTATGGGTCACACAGAATTACAGATCCCAATAATAGTACACCTAAAAAAAGAAAAACTGTCAGCTGTAGTGTAGTGTCAGCGCCCATCTTTTCAAGCTGTTGTAGCTCACATTACAAAGAAGGCCATTTTAGCTAGGAGCATAACAATCTCATTGTATTAATCATTTTCTGTGTTTAAGCAATATGAGGATGTCTGCTTTCAGTGACAGAAATAAAATCCTTGAAGGGAACAGTCTGTGAAATAAACTCTGAAGGGACAGTGAGACTGCCTCTCTTTACTCCCCATGGCCTAATTAAACAGTGGAAAAGCCTCCATGAAAGAAATTAAATTTAAAAAGACAGATTAGCAACAGGAAGGGTGTGGCAGCAACTGATGTCCATGTGGTGCTCCGTTTGCAAGTACCATGAAGAGGGGTTGTGCTAAGAAGCAAAGTAGGGAGTTGCTTATCATGGAGTTTAAAAAATATTTTCACTTTTGGCAATGACAGGATTCTCTAGTCTGGTCTAGTATTTTTCCTTTGCAATTCTCTGCATCAACGTAACACCAAGAGAATGAAAGCCATATGTTCCCAGGTGTGCTATTCTGCTGGTAACATTTCATTAATAAAAAGTATAATGAATAAACAATTTCTGATCAATATTTTTAAGATCCTTACACATGCCTATACACATTTTCCCATACATAAATTTTAGCATTGGACCTGGGCCTTTGCTGGGTGCTGGGGTTTTTTTTCTTAAATTGCTGGGGTTTGTCTCTATTGCCAGAAACAATTCGGCCAGTGCTTATCCTTTTGAAAGTAAGAGAGGTTCAACTGCTGTGATCTGTTGAACTCAGAAATGATTGACTACTTGGGTGACAGTATGTGGTTTTTCCTGGCTGTGACTAATACAGCACAATGTAACTGGAAGAGTGTGAACTATCCAAGAACTACAATTACTTTGAAGATAGGAAATGACTGTAGGAGAATTGTAAGACTGCTCTGTCTGGTGCAGTGTAATGTCCTCTGTCTTCACGCCTTTGCTGTTTGGTATAATTTGTATTTGTGCATGGTTTATGTTTGCACTAACCTACTGGTGAAACAGCATCAGTGGGAATCAGTGCCCAAGGTGCTCCTCCTTTTCAGTTAGAGTTCCTCCTTTAGGAGCCCTTCCCTTGCAGAGCAAAATAGCTCATTCATTTGATAAGCTTTTCCTCTGCTCTTGCTTTATCTCAAAAGCAGTGGCATTTGTTCTCCCCCAAGATTATTTTGTATCCAACAGAGTGTACATAAGTCCAGATCCAAGCAGTGTGCCTTAGTTTACTTTCTAAGCCAAGAGGAATACTACAGAGCTTTTTTTTTTTCCTTTCTAGAGCAATAATGCGTACAAATATTTTACTCAGGTTAACTTCAATGCCCCTTTTAGCACTTACAGGCTCCTGTTTGGG